>JAMKPZ010000390.1:0-71769 GCA_024699675.1 Amphibolis antarctica | reverse complement strand
CATTTTTTCTGAATGAATCGATTGCTGCACTGCTGCCAGCTGCTATGTCTTCGCTTTGTGCTGGTTCCTGTCCTTTTTCTTATGAAATTTTCCGTGGTTTCCAATGGACGGCAGATTTATGTGATAAGGTATTCATTTTCATTGGAGAACTATTTTTTTTTCTTTTTGGTACATAAGTATTTTCTTGAAAATTTTATCAATCCCTTTAACTTATTTTTCCCTATTACACCAAAGAAACATCTCTTGAAGTGGCACTAAAGCTTTTGTTGTAGGTGGAAGAAGCATATGAATATGGTGCTTATGAGACTTTTGATTGTTCTGTGGAAAATTTGGCTGTAATTGGCACAATGAAGTCATCTAAGGTGCTTTTTTGTTTTTTGTATTCCATGACAAAGATTTTAGGTTTTTTATTCATTTATTGTATGCGTAGGGTATTGAAAAGGATGCATACCCCAATGTTCGACTTCCCCAGGAAATGAGACAACTGCTGATATCTGAAACTGAAGAGCATCTCCTTCAGAATTTATCTGCTGCATTCAAGGAAATTGAAATGATCAATTTGCCAGAGCTCCTATATATTTGTTCTTTTATGTGCAATTGCATCCATTGCTTAAATTTATCATGGTAAGTTTACATTATACGCTTTTGAAAGTTGTAATGCTCATGCAAATGACAAATATTTGCATATGATTCTTCATTTTCTATTAACTTTGAATTTTGATGATCCATAGTTTAGGCATCATCTTTATTTTCCATTAACATGTTATACAGGCTAGTAGGGATGGAAAAACGGATTTTTAAGTTGTATTATATATGTGTGTACAGTTTATGCGGTAGGAGGTGCCTTTAACCCTATCGTTGAAGGAACCTGTCTTAAAAGTTTTGTTTTTTATGTGGTGGGGCCCACTTGTGAATTTATACGAGCTAGAGGTCCTCTGCAACTAGACTTGTCAATTGTGCTGTGCCGGCCTGGCACGGCACGACTCACACCACCAATGGGCCAACTCAGGCACGGCCCGTGACATTAAAAAACATTATTCGTGCCACTAAAAAACATTATTCGTGCCGGTCAATGGCACGAGTTTAACCAACACGATTCTTCCTGGGAGTCGGCCCTGGGACTTGGCGGTCGGCCCTGGGACTTGGCAGTCGGCCCTGGGACCCGACGGTCGGCCCTGGGACCCGACGATCGGCCCTGGGACCCGGCAGCCGACCCTGGGACCCAGCGGCCGGCCCTGGTACCCGGCGGCCGATCCAAGACTTGGTAGCTCGTCTCCACCGCCAGCTGCACGACCCGTTCATGGTTCACCCCCCTCCCGCTCACGCGACCATTCACCCCGTTCACGCGACCCAGGCACGGTTCCCCATCGGCCCATCCTTCCTCCCCGCACACGTGACCGTTCACCCCGACCGTCGACCCAATGACTCGGTGGCTCGTCCCCTCACTGGCCACACAACCCGTTCGGCCCCTTCCCGTGCACCGGTGCACGCGACCGTTCACCCTGGCCGTTGGGTCCCCCGGCCACACATCCCGTTCGGCCCCCTCCTGTGCACCGGCGCACGCGACCGTTCACCCCGGCTGCCGGCCCAATGACCCGACAGCCAGTCCCCCCGCCGGTCATTCGACCCGTTCTGCCTCCTCCTACGCACGACTGTTCATCCCGTCGACTGCACAACCTGGCGGCCGGCCCAGTGACCCGACGGCCCATCACCCTCGTCAGCGGCATGACCCGTTTAGCCCCCTACTGCACTTCGACACACGCGACTGTTCACCTTGGTTGCTAGCTTAATGACCCAGTGGCCAGTCCCCCTGCTGGCTAGACGACTCGTTCTACCTCCTCCTGCACACATGACCGTTCACCCCGTCGGCCGCACAACTCGGCGGCCCATCCCCCCTACCGGCGACATGACTTGTTTAGCCCGCTCCCACGCACCGGCGCACACAACCGTTCATCCCGGCTGTCGGCCCAATGACCCGACGGCCAGTCCCCCCGCTGGTCACACGACCCGTTTTGCCTCCTCCCGCATACACGATTGTTCACCCCTCCGGTTGCACAACCTGATGGTTGGCCCAGTGACCCAGTGACCTATCCCCCCCGTCGGCAACACGATCCGTTGAGCCCTCTCGGCGCATCGGCGCAAGTGACCGTTCACCCCGCCGGTTGCATGACCCGGCGGCCCATCCCCCCCGTCGGCCACACGACCCATTTAGCCCCCTCCCTCACATGCACGCGACTGTTCACCCTGTCGGCCGCACGACCCAGCGATCGGGTTCCCCCCTTCCCGCAACCTGGTGACTGGTGTTCCCCACTTAGTAGTCTCGTGCTGGGCCGGACTGTGTCTATTTCGTGCTGGGTCGGGCTGTGCTTATTTCATGCTGGAATTTGTGTTGTGCCGACACGGCACGAACGACCTGGGGGTTCGGCTTAGGCACGACCCACGGCACGAAAAATTTTCGTGCTGTGCCGTTGACCGGCAAGGTCAAACTATCCCAAGATGTGCCTGGGCCGTGCTAACACGGCCCATTGACAAGTCTATCTGCAATCCTTTATAAATTCATTTTGGTGGGGCCCACGTAAAATGTGGGCCCTACTATTAATTTTTTTATTAAAAATGTGATAGGTTCCTGCAGCCATAGGGCTGGAGGCACCTCCATTCACATATATCCCTATATAGATTGATCAACTTGTTTAGGGTTGACTAAAACTTGCGTTGCTTATTAAACATGTTAAAAACCTGAAATTTTTGAATTTACAATAATATATTACACTTTTTTACTTGTGTGTAATTATATTATCAAATGCATACAACTCGTGCTATAATCTGATTATGTTGGGTTTGTGAATCCATTTCTTCAATATATTTCTATTAATGGTTAGATCTTTGGTTAAATGATATAAATTTATATTTTTTCTCATACTTCCTAACCAAATGGTTTTAGGCTTTCCTTTACTTTTAAGTTATGACCAAATCACCATAGTTGAATATCTTTTATCTTTAGGTGATGTAACTCCCACTTTATTCCTAATACAATCACTTTTAACTCATTCCTTATGTTATTATCGCTCTTCTATCATTTGTATTTCTGCAATGCTAATCTTTTACTGATGTTCATACTTTACAGTGTGGCATTTTGAAAAGTATGGTTGGGTGAATAACTGTTTTATAGAATTTTCCTAATCTATGGGTGACATCCACTATAATTTCTACGTTACTGCTTATTATTGGTCCTAGGTATTTAAAAGTCTTACAAGGAAGTGTTTAAAACTCTTGTTATAGAAGTTTCTACAGTACTACTATATTAGGAAATGTTTTTTGATAATAGTTTGTTAAAGCAATATTTGGTGTCTCCATTTAGCGAAATGATTTCATATGGTGATGGGTTTCTTGCTGTCATATTTGATGGAAAATTTTTATTCATAAAATTTACCACAACTGAAGTTTGCAACAAGGGATGCACAATGTCCTTATTAGTTTACATTTCACAGGTTGCATGGAAAAACATCATTTTTCTCCTGGATGCTTCAGAATACCTTAAAGGTGCTGGATAGGGCTATATTTTTTATTGAAAAGAAGCACAATGAGGTGAAAGATAGTGGTATTTTTACTATCGGTCCTCTTTTTGATGCAACTGGTTCTATTCTCACATCTCTTCGAAGTTTGATATGTTCTCCACTCTTCCACCACCTTGGACATGGTATTGGCATTGATGATGAGTTTCCTTTGGGGAACTATCTTGAGAGACTTTTGTTAAGTTTTGTTGCTTTATTCAAGGATTGTTCACTTTTAGCAAGCAATGTGCCTTTGTTGTGTAACATGCACAGCTCTTTTTCCAGTGGTGATGTAAATGTAAAGATTGTTGATATTGAGTTGGATATAGATGATGCTTCTAGTGGTGCAGATGGTTTTGGTATTAGTAAGACTGGTTCTTTTTCATCTGATTTTTCCTTTACTCAGTGGAAATCTGACATGATTTATGGAATATCTCTTTTTTCCTCTGTCTTGCCTTTTAATACATGGGAAAGCCTATTTGATATTTTTGGTCAAGAAAGTGACAGCAAGGTAGATCATTTTCTTTGAACATGTCATCTTGTACTTGTATGCTTTAAGGTTAATTTCTTTTTCATGTCCCTAATTTCAGGTTCAGTATACCATCATATCCTACCTTTGCAAATCATTTTCTGGTCATTCATGGGATCTCTTAAAAGTGGTACGTGGCTTTGGTAGTTTTCAAAACAGTCTTCTATCTAATTTTGAATTCTAACCTTTTGTGCTGCATATGTTTTCAGGTTGAGTCAATTGAAAACATGATGGAAAAAGATACTTGCACTCATTTTCTAACTTCAATCAATTATTTGCTAGAGAAGTTGATTTCAGGTATTAAAGGGAAAGAAGATAATGTTATGTATTTGAATGAAATGCTTTTGGATCAGGTACGGTTGCCCTTTGTGCACGCACACACGTGCACATGCACACACACACACATTAATCTTAATTATTAGACATTGTTTTACTCTTGCAAAGAAGACGGGAGTCCATATGGTTTGTTTTATTTTGCAGAAACTACAATCTGTGGCAGACGTGTTAAATAAAATTGCTAGCTTTGGTCTTCGTGATTGGTTTGCACGCGTTAAGTTAATTGATTGTATCTATCATTTTGTGGTACTTGATCCTAACATTGGCCAGGTAAAGCTTCACTTGTCTTGCTAAGCTTTGATGACCTTTTTACAATTTTGCTTTCCTTAGTTATGCTCTTTCTGTATGCTTTCAAAAGGCCATGATTCCAATGCTTCTTCCAATGCTTCAAGACGCCGATTTTAGGGTTAGGCACTTCTTGGCAAGGCGGATTGGTGTACTTTTCCAGACGTGGGATGGTCATGATGAGTTATTCCAAGATATTTGGTATGATGTATGTTATATGCTGATTTTTAGATATTGCTGTGCTTGTTTAATTGAATGTGTTCTTTTTGTAAATATAATTTATTGTGTTATTTTTGGAAATATAAATATATGTCAATCAAGGATTGAAAAATCATTCTGGATTGGCAAAATATCGCTAATTGACTTTGTTTTTCAAGATGTCAATCTGGGCGGCAAATCTTTTTTTATCTTTGTACACATGAAATTTTTTTGACATACTTATTGTTAGTTTTCTTGTAGAAGTAGTATGCACTTTCCAAGTTCCACCCTCTTTGTTCAAGCGCTGTCTCAATCAGCATACTTCAATACTTGAATGGTCGTGTCTTCTTGTGAGTGATGTGTAGAAATAAACAGCCTATGTCAATGCATTCCCCATGAAATATGATTCAGCTCATACAAAGATTTTACCCTCATCTGTCTGTCCCATATGTCTTTTTGAAATCTAACTTCTTTTGACTATTCCTACATTGGAGTGGTGGTAGATGAGCAAGTTGGCTGAAAGGAAACTAAGCTTTCCCATCCAGTTTCCTGGATAAGAATTTTTCCCATTCTAACCAGTTGAATTCCTCTTAAATCTATCCAGAGGAGGTCCTAGTCCTGAGTCTTCTATATACCAAGGCCTTGCTTGAAGTGAATTTTCCAGTTCAAAAAGAAGAAATGATATTGCTCAAAAATAATTTCTTGTTTTTCCTTCTTATTTCTTGTATTCAGATTGCATAAGCTATTTGTTGAGGAGTGAATGCAATTTCTCTATCTATCTTGCTTTCTTGTATTTGCCTTTTTTCCTTGATTCCTTTGTAGGTTATTGCTAGCATTTTGTTGCAAATGTTGTAGCGGTTGTTCTAATGTTCCTTTTTTGTTTAGTTTACATTTTGGTTTCAAGCTTGTGATGGCATCAAGGCAAAAGGTTGTTAAAGCTCAGGAAGTTTTATGTTCTTCTTGTCCTGGTCTCTTGTTGGAAACAGCAATAATCACTTTGGCTCATATTGGCTTATATAGTGAAAAATTAGAGTTTGAGGTAATAGAATTGCCAACCCTTTTGTGTTTTTTATATAGATCATCTAATGTTATGACATTGGAATTTTCCATGGATGAATCATTTATTTATTTCCTTCTCATGATATGATTTAATACTCTGTCTTGAAATGAATGTTCTTCAAGACTAACTGCAAAAGTTACCCCAAGACTTTCAAGCATCTTTGTTCAAAGTTTCAAATTCCAACATCCAACTACTTGCATCATCATCCAACTAATTTAGGTTTATTTCAATAAAGTCACGGTTATTCTTTGATATATTTTAGGTTACATTTCAATAAAATCTAGGTCATTGTTCAATATATATCAAGTTATATTTCAATAAAATGTTGGTTATTATTCAGTATATATCATGTTTGTAGGCTACAGTTCAATGTATTTCAGGTTACATTTCAATGCTAACTGTATTATATTTCAATATATCTTAGGTTACATTTTAGTAAAATCTAGGTTATAGTTGAATATAATTTAGGTTAAACTTTAATATATATCAATTTATATTTCAATAGAAAAATGTTATATTTTAAAATATATTTGGTTACCGTTGAATATAATCTTTCAGTTTAATTTATATCATGTTTTATTTAAATAGAAAACAAGTTTCATTTCATTTTAGGTCACGTTACGTTTCAATAAAACTCCAGTTACAGTTGGATATTATCTTTGTTACTGTTGAATATATTTCAGGTTACATTTCAATACTTAGTAGGTTATGATTGAATATATATATCAGGTTATAGTTCAATAAAATCTATGTTACTAATAAATATATTGGAGGTTATGGTTCAATATATATTTGGTTATATTTTAATAGAAATTAGGTTACCATAGAGAAATAAGAAGAGCAAATAAGAATGGTGGAAGATTAGATGTATCTCATTAATCAAACTTGATGCCTCTATTTATAGAAATTACATATGGACAACATAATTTAATCCATGTGGGACTAATCCCACTTACAACAGTAATTAAGAAATCCTAATATTTAAACTCTAATACTCCCCTTCAAGTTGGAACATCCAACTTGTAATAGACTCTTACATAAACAAAATAAACAAAAGAGATACATAACAAATAGAAATCTAGAAGTAGTAGCAATTTTATGTAAGCTAATATATTAAGTGGTTTATACACATAATACAATTTTTATCATTCATTTAATAAGAGAAATTTAACGTGAATTGTTAATATGAGGTGTTTCACAAATTTCAAAAGTAGTGTAGATTTTTAAATTGAGGTATTCCATAAACCTCAAAAGAGAGTATAGATTTTTAATGTGAGATATTCCATAAACTTTAAAAGAAAGAAATAATTTTTAATATGAGATATCCATAAACCTCAAGAGAAAGAATAAATAATTGGCAATAGAATATAAACATATTTCTGTCTTTTTTCTTTTCATATTGTTTTATTTTTATTTTTTTACTTCCATTATTTTTTTAAATACTACTCTTCTCCCCTTATCTCTCTCTATCTCCCCTTTTTTGGTTTTTCACTTGCACATGCTCCACATCTCCCTTTTTGTTCTCTCTTTTTTTTTTTTTCCTTTTCTCCTTTGTCTTTTTCTTTTCTCCCTTTTGTTTTCAAGCTTTCAGCCGCAACCCTAATGGGTGTAGTGGTGTAAGACGAAAGCAAGGCAATGATCGCAGTAAGAAAGACAGATCAACGAGGAGAGAGAGAAAAGGGAAAGACATGTGAGAAAGTGTCCAAGAGACCCAAAGTGACACTATTGGAAGAGGTGTCAGAGTACTGTAACAAAAAGTGTAGTGGAAGAGGGATTTGTCGCAATGGAAATGTTGACATAAAGAGGTTGTGGGTAAGTCACGACGGAGAGAGGAGCGATGGACATAAAGTTGCAGAGAGAGACCCTAGTGTTGTAGTTGTTGTCAAGCAAAGAGGCAATGAAGATTAACATTATGGGAGCTGGAAGAGGTTGTTAGTGAGTTACGGGCAAAAACATTGAGAGAATTGTTTGTTGGAGTTCGATGACAAAGTCATTGCTAGTAGGAGAGGCAAACTTGAGTTGTGTGAGGTGATAGAGAAGAGAGGTCATTGAAATGAATGGTCACATTGGAGGACAATGCCTTACACTTGGGAGATGAAAGGGGGAAGATGGAGGCAACCAATGGATTGGGAGGAGGGTAATACTAGATTCCCTTCTCCCACCTAGTTTTTTATTTAAATAGGACTCTTAAAATCAAGAGAAAGAGGTTGTGGGAAATGAGAATGGGCTATGGGAGTTGCGTGACAAGAGAAGGGTTGTTGGAAGAGGTCACTTACATGAGACAAAGTAGTGTTAGAGGTTTATGCATGATAAGGCAATGAAAGTAGCCTGCAGATTGTGGCATTGATAGATAAAATAGACGTAGAAAAAGTAGTGATAGAGAGGCTCATCTAGTGGAGATGCATGATGGACAATGATAGAAAGAAGGAATGGTGAGTGAAGGAGTTTTTGGGTGGAAGAGACGTTTTTTGAAAAGGCAGAGGGCCACTTGGTTGTCCTAGATGGTGTCACCTACTCAAACTGGCATGGAGAGAGTTGCCACCCATGTAAGTTGCATTGACGGAAAAGGTGGTTGTTGCTCATTTATGAATGAGTAGAGGGAGAGAAAGATAACACCTAAGTGAGCAGTAGAGGTGACATGAGTGGCAGAGATGGAACTAGGATAGGGAGAAAGAGAGGGAGAGAGGGTTAGCGAGTGGTTGGGAGGAGCAAGGATTCAAATGTTGGTGTCATATCGAGGATTGGTCCTTTGAAAAATGGAAACATATCGAGGATCGAGGATCACATCAGTGGAAACACTATTTTTGTGGAAATGATCATAAAACACCAAATTTTAACTTGAAACTTAAAGATAAGTTATAATAAGTTATGATAAGTACATAAAAACACTTATAAATTTTTAGACAATTACCAAGCATAAAATATTAATTACATAGAGATATAGTAGTTATATGTATGAAAAAAGTTTTAAACTATTTACAAAAGTTAAAGAGATTCATAATGACAAATGATTTAAAAAGCAAAGGAATTATACATATGTTAATTCCATGTTGAATGTCTCGATGGGTCATATGGATTGTATCTTTGTTGCCTCTAATAAAATTGAAACATTTGAGTATGGATTCTTGTGTTCTCCATGCGATATATTGATTCCATGACATTTGTGTGGCATATTGGATACAATAATCAACAATCCATTGATGATATTCATTGTCAGGCACTTGGTTAAGATATTCTATTTGTGGGAAGGTAGAATATATGTTGACATTTGCTTTATTGCTTGAGGAAGAAGGTGTATTCATTTCTTCTTGATGATGTTCACGTTGTTCACCATATTGGCTAGATTCATAATGACTTGGTTGATATGATAATGAAGGATTTGTCCAAGTACTATTAGAGTAATAATCTAAAAGACTATGATTTGTGGTGTGAAGTTGATATATAAGGATAAGTACTTTGAGATTGAGAATATGATTCAAAAATAATCATCGTTAAACCTACAAAAAGTGATGATAAAAATGATGTTGATTGTTATATGGTCTTTTCTTGTGTATCATTTTTAGATTGAGACTTTCTTCTTGTATAATGATATGACAATGTATCATAAGTTTTAGTTTTAGAAGGTTTGACTTCATGATATTCATATTTGTCTTTTTGTTTATTTTTTATATATTTATTTTTTTATTTTATTTTTTCTTTTACATGTTTACTGTTCTTTTCATTATTATTTTTTATTTTTTTGTCTTTTTGTTTACTTTTTATATATATATTTTTTTATTTTGTTTTTTCTTTTACATGTTTACTGTTCTTTTCATTATTTTTTTATTTTTTTGTCTTTTTGTTTACTTTTTATATATTAATTTTTTTATTTTATTTTTTCTTTCACATGTTCACATGATTTGTTTTTTCATTTATTTTTTTGTATTTTTTATTTATTTCTTAATATTATTTTTGTATTTTTTCTTTCACTCTTTTTTCTTTCCATCTTTTTCATTCATGTGTTTGTGTTTACATGATTTTTGTTTTTTTTTTCAATTGTATTTTTGTATTATTTATTTATTTTTTTTACTTTTTCCTTTTTCTTTTTTTTTCTTTCCTCTTTTATTTTTTTTTTACTATCACATGAACTTCTTCCCAACTTCTTTCCCATAACTTTTTTCTTTTTTTTCTTTTTTCTTTTCTCTTTCCTCTTTTACTCATTTTATTTTTTTACTGTCACATCAACTTCTTCTCCGTATTTTTTTTTCTTTTTTTCTCTTTCCTCTTTTCTCCTTTTCTTTTTCTTATTTTTTTCTTGTCACGTGACTCTTTCCCCAACCTTCTTCTTTCTCAAAGTTGAACCCTGTAACACTGCAACTACGTTGGGAACCCAAAAAATGGGTTCCCAACATTGACGGACTCAACACAACTCGATGTTTCATGAAGATTTGACTTGTAAAAGAAAAAACTGAGGAAGACAAAGAACTGTTGTACAGTCGGCGACCCAAAAAAAGGAGTTTGGATTGACCGATCCAAAGAATGGATCGGTCAATCTGAACTGCCCTAACTTTAAAAAAAAGTTATGGATCGAACGATCCATCAATCCACCACCGATACAAATCGATGGATCATTCGATCCCTGCAACTAACGAAAATTCTTTTATTTTTCGTATTGGTTAAAATAAAAACCGACATGGATTGTCGAAATTTTGGCGATTTGTGTCGATTTTTTAATCCTTGGGGAGGAGACACATAATTATGGTTCCCTCCTCCCCACTTAGAATTTTCTTTATTTTAAACTCTCAAAACCTAAACTTTAATACCTTGTAGAGAAATAATAAAAGAAAATAAGAGTGTTGAAGGATTAGATGTATCTCATTAACCAAACATGTTGTCGGGAGATTATTGGGTGATTGTAGTGGCGGTTGTAAATGGTGGAAGTCAGGGTGAAGTGGAGTCATACTCGGAGTAGTGAGTCAAATCACACTTGAATGGTGGAGTGGTATTGTTGACTACTAATAAAGAGGTATTATGATCTCACAATTATTTTAAACTTTTAGTATAATGACAGTATTTGATTCTAAGTAGTAGTATTAGAGCATCAATATCTCACTATGCTCATAAGTCGCCTGTTGATGTAGAACCTCACTTTGATAGTGAAGGAGGACACTTGTAAGCTTGAAGTTACTTTAAGTGTAGGGGAGTGTTGGATAGTCCCACATTGTTTAAAATGTGGAGGAATTGAGTCCTTATATTGTGGTGCTCTGTTGTATCACTATAAATTAGTTTTAAGTTAAACTTTAACATAATAGGATTTAAGTTACAATTCAATATTTTTTAGATTACATTTCAACAAAATCTATTTGTTACAACTCTGTATATTTTAGGTTACATTTTATTGCCAAGTTACATTTAAATAAAATCTTGGTTTTAGTTGAATATAATTCTGGTTACAGTTCAATATATTTCAAATCACATTTCGATAGAAACCAAATTACACTTCATTGTTTATCTGGCTACATTTCATTAAAGTCTAGATTACAATTGAGTATAATTCAGGTTACAATTTAATATATTTTATATTGTATTTCAATATAATTCAGTTTGCCTGCAGTTCTTTCCTTTTTTTATTTACAGGGGACATTACATGAGGTATGTTGTGCAGGTAATTTTCATGTTATGTGCTATTGCAGCTAGAGATCCCTCTCAAAGGTTTTGGACCTTATTCTAGTTCTTTATGCATGTTTGTGTCTTTCTTTATTATTGTATTTGTTATTCCTTTCCATTTTTTGCAGGGAGTTGGTGTCTGTGATACTTGATAATGTATCTGGATTGCTTCAGTACAGTTCTAGAACTAAGGTATCATTTTTGTGACCTGTTACTTTTTTTAAAAAGAAATTTCTGATCTATTTATGGGGTGGGGCCCAAAAATTAAAGTACAAAATGAGGGGGACTTGGCCAAATCCTTACCAAAAAGATAACAAGGAAACGAAATCTGGAAGGGAAAAGGAGAACTAGGGATACCCCAAACATCCATGGTAGCTTGACTTTTAACCTTAGACATATAAGATCCTCATATCTGCTAGACATCGGATTTCCCTGATCTGTCCTTGCCCAAAGATGTTTCACTCAATTTGCTTCCCAATAAATGTGATGAAAAGAAGAGACTTGCTTAACTAAGTGTATCATGTCCTTCTAAAACCTAGTTGTAAACCTTTTCGGGCATTTATCATCTTGCACCACCTTGAACAATATCCATGAGTTGGTCTCAACTTCCAAGGTTTCCAATATGGTATTTAATAATCTGCATTGGCATAGGCTGTCATACACCACAGTCTTTAGCTAAGAGGCAGGGAGTGTTAGAACACAAGCCACTATAGTTTCCATAGAAGAAACTATAAGTCACTTTAAAGTGACGAGTGCTAGAACACAAGATACCTCCTCCACCTGCATGTCTATCAGCTGCAAAGGCACCATCAGAATTGTGTTTTTGACTTACTAGTTCTGGTCAAATCCATCTAATCCTAATAAAATAAAATAAAATAAAAATAAAAAAATAAAAAATCCATTTAATCCATATTGGTATTAGTGAGCTGTTACTTGGCATTGTTTTAGATTTTTGCTAGATTGATTTTCAAATCATATTCTCATAAATATATCTAATAATTTATTCTTTCTGTTTTAATGAGGATGAAACCTTAGGATAATGGTAAGGTTGTTCCATTACTTGAATCTTTGTGAACAACTTTTCCATGAATGGAGGTTAAAACTGTGTACAGTTAAACCTTCTTTAGGCCTTGCATTGGTGGAAGACTTGTGCACTGAGTTTATCGTTTTTCATTTTTGCTCTTTCCATGATGTGTTTGCTGTAATTTTCTGTTTTTGTTTTCTTGGCTTTTTATTACTTTAATGTTGAAAGGATTATTATTATTTCGGTTATGTTCTATATTTAAATATTTGTTGCTGCTAATTGATATAGATCTATTTATGGGCCTGTATTCTTTTATGGTTTTAACACAAGTAATTGCTCTTTCATTTGCCCTTTCTATTATTAATAAATCTTATAGATACTCTTGTCCTTTCCAATACCCACCATGATAATCTTAAACTTTCTCTAAATCAATGAAAACTATATAGAGATCCATTTTTTAACTTTGAAATTTTTAGTTGTAGTTGGTATAATTTGTAATACTATCTATATTTTGCATGTAACAATTTCGTTTGGTAGATTCATCAAAAAATTTGCTGAAATACCTCTACCATTGACCTTTTATTTTTCTTTCTTTGACTGATACTCTACCTCTTTGATTCTTAATACACTTGAATATTTGCATTTCCTTTCTCTAGCCTTAGTCAATTTATATATTCTGTTTTTTCATTGTTTTGTGTTCAAATTATCATGTAATTCTTTAGGCCTTGTTTTCAAGGTCGCCAACAAGCTTCTTAGCATTCTTTTTGTTAGCTTATACTTATCTAAATTTTCCTAATTTTTCCATTTATGATAGGCTTTATTGTATTATTTCTTTTTAATTATCTTTTGTACTTCTTCATTCTGCCGCTACCTTTCTTTACCTAGTGGTGCTATTATACATGACTCTCCTAAAATTTTTCTTGTTATGATACTAGTGGTCATTTAATTCCAAAATTTATTTACTTCTCCATTTCGTTTCTGTATTCCTTCTTTTAACAAGTTATGTTTAAATATAATTTTCTTTTCTCCTTTTGGATTTCATCATCTAATTTTTAGGTTATGTGATTTAGTCTACTAATATTTCTTGTCAATCTTCATGCTAATATCTAAAACTAATAGCCTATGTTGTGTAGTTAAATTTTTTTGCTTGGAATAACCTTACAATTTTCACACATTCTTAACTCTATTTTTTTTTGTAAGTAAAAATCTATTTGGCTAGAGTATTAATTACTTAAAAATGGAATTAAATGCTTCCCTCTTTTCCTAAAATAAGTATTTCTTGTCAAAAGGTTGTAAACTACACTAAAGTCTAAAATTGAATCTCTTTTATTTTTATTAGGAAAACTGAATCCTCTATGATTTCTCTATCCTCTATTTTACTCTTCTATGTGACCATTTAGAACTTTTCCACTAAGGAAATTTTGACTAATTGATAAAGTATGGACTAAACTTTGCAAATCTTCGTGAAAAGCTTTGTCACTTTTCTTAATCCTACTAATGGATTGTATGCACTATTTGTTGAGTTTATATATGTGTGGAGACTGTTTAAATTTTAAGTCTCTTTTATTTGCCTAAGTTGTTATTGGGTCTATTGTGTTTAATGAGTTATTAGGGTTTTCTGTGTCCTATATATATTATAACTTGTAAACCCTAGTGCGAAAATAGTGAAGCAATCCACCAAAATGCTCGTGAAGTAGGCTTCTGTTGAACTACGTAAAATCTTCCTGTTTTTGTGTGGTTTGATTCTCCTTCTTCCTCCCCATTCTTCAATCTTCTCGTATGCGATCACAACACTATTGATATTAAGTACTTCATTTCTTATCACAAGCTTAGTTATTATAATTCTATGTGCTGTCCACATTACCTTTTTAGCTTCATCTTTTAAACTTTTGTCTACTATCATTTAGATTCCATTCACGTGTTTATTTTTTCACATATATCACAATTTCAAGCTATTATCATCCTTTAACCTAAATTTATTGTTTTCCTTTTAGTTTTTTGCAAGTGTAGTATGTTAAATCTCCTTCTTATAATCTTACCAACCAATTTTATGCTCTTAGCAATCAAGGTTTGTATATTCCAAGTTGTTAGCCTAATTTTGATGTTTTGAACAAACTTCTTTATCCATACTTATTCAGTCCAACGTGCCCTTAAGAGGGTTGTTCCACATGAAATTATTTTTAAGATTCATTAAAATATAAAATTTGTGATTGTGTACTATTAAAATATACATGTACATATTAATTAAATATACATGTTAGTATTATTTCATCTCTTGTTTTTGTTGTTATCTTAGGCTTGTTATGTGTTTGAATGTTATTTAGGAAATAGTAAAGTTAGAAATATACGTAATTATTATTAAGTATGTGTAGATATATGTAAAGTGTAATTGAAAAATAAAAAAAATTGATATCTGTGTGGGCATCTAAGCACCACTTGGGGTTTGTTTAGGTGACATTTGGTGTCAATGCTTATTGCCTAGGTGGCCTTGGCACTTTTCAAAGTATGCTTTACATAGTGTGTTTTAAATCATTCAATTTTTATCCTGAAAACATCAATGATTATGAGTTTCTCGTTGTGGAAATTAGTTATGTTGTTTTTGTATGATGTGGTGCTACAAGCATTATAAAGAGTAATTGGTATCTTTAGTATTTCACTTGTGAAGACTTGCAACTCCTTAGATATTTCTTAAGGATTGTGTATGCTTATGAGAAAGAGAGGTAGGTATACCTTAGAGACACATACCCTTGATCTAGGTATTACATTAAAACAAACTTAGTAATTTGTTGCAAGGAGATTTCATTATTCCCCTTCTCACTATCAAATCTCTGTTAATAGCCTTGTCAGCTGCAGAAACATCAAATAATATTGTCTTCTGGTGTTTTACACCATGACACAAACCTTGTGAATGATAGTCTGGCTTAGATACTTCCAGACAAAGCTTGGTTTTTCCCTGAACATACCTATGATTATGTATTTTATGTGTTGTGTGTGTGTGAGACAATAATCTTCCACTATTTTGTAGTATTATTCTTATACAGTATCAAATATATAATATGTATAAAACATACAACTTGCCTGATCATTGTACCCAAGTTATGTTTGTTATATCCAAGGATTCAAGTTTTGACACGGTTTGGCAATCTATGTCGACTTTTGCTGTGGTTGGTACCGAAAAATGTAAGATTTTTAAACGTCAAAGGGATCGAATGATCCTTCGATTTGGATCATTGGTGGATCGCTAGATCGTTTGATCCGATGTTTTTCTAAGTTGAGGAAGTTTGAATTGATCGATCTAAAGGAAAATATCAGTCGATCCGTTGAGTCGTTGACTGTTGTCACTGTCTTTCGCAGTTTCGTGTTCGACGAGGCGACAACTTCGAGGTTTTGAGGCGATGACGTCTTTCACCTTTTGAGGTTTTTGGCGGTTTCGAGTTGCAGAGTTTTTGGGTGCTTTCGTTGTTGTGCTGGCTTGTTGCATGCTTGGGGAAGATGAATGGTCGGCTATTGTTGGGCATGTGAGGTGGTGAGGAAAAAAATGGTAAAAGAAGAAAGGTAAAAAAAGTAAAGTAAAAAAGAAGAAGAGAGAAATGAAAGAAAGTTAAAAAAAGAAAAATAAATAAAAAATACAAAAAATAATTGAAAAAATTAAAAAGTCACATGAAAGATATGAAAAATAAAAAACCAACAGATACAGTAAATAAAATGACAAAAAAATAAAAATAAAAAGACAACCAAAAAAAAAAAGTAAATAAAAAGACAAAAAAAAAAATGAAAAATAAGAATAAAAAGTCACATGAAAAAAAAGAAAAAAACAAACAGTTAATAAAAGACAAAAGAATAAAAATACAATCATGTCGAAGAAAAAAAAACATAAACAAATAGTTTAAGACTTTTTTTGGTACATGTGACTACTATATCTTCATGTAATTGATATTTTATGGTTGATAATTGTCTAAAAAATTTATCTAAGTGTTATACATTTTTCATAACTTATTATATCTTATTATTAAGTTTCAAATTGAAATTTTGTGTTTTATGATCATTTCCTCAAAAGTAATATTTTTCCACCAATACGATCCTCGATCTTCAATACGTTTCCTTTTTTCAGAGGACCGATCTTCGATACGATATCAATATTTGAATCCTTGGTTGTATCCAATGCAAATACAATGTTTTTTGCCATAAATGCTCCAAACTTGTGATGTGGCTTATCCAAAATAAATCTGAGCTTCTTCTTGTGAGGCCAGAAGTAGTTTGAGTTGAAGTGCCAAAAGTTTGTGTAGCACCCACAAATGTAGCTGGCTTTATGTGAGATTGAATTTGGTGTCCAACTAGTCAGTGAAGCAGAAATTTAATAAATTTAATGCTTAATTTATTTAATTTTAATTTCCTGTTGCTTCAAGAAATTTGAAATTTCTGTGGTGTTTTAAATTTTAGCACTTTTCCTTGCAGGGATTTACATTTAGTTTCCGATTAGAGTGGTATTCTAGAAATTGTGAAAATGACTATCAAATGAATTTCAATCCATTTTCTGATATTACTGTTCAATGGAGAAGATAGCTGGGTAGCTGCCATTTTTTTGAATCTATATAATGTCCATTTTTCGTTTCTTGGAACATCAATTAGAGATATGTATATGGTGTATGTATTTTTTGTTGTATGTGTTTAAATGCTTAACATATATATCTCCTTGTGTTCAGTATCTAGAGGTGATTATGGGGCCAATTCTTTATCATTGGGTTACGTGTGAAGTAAACATAGCTTCACTGGTCGAGGTAATTCTATTTAATTTAAAAATTTGGAAAGTTGTACATTTGTTTCCTGGTTTCATGGGGTTCAGATGTTATTAGCTGTTTGTCGACGACTTTCGTCTTATGCCTTGTTCTTACCATTGTAATGCAATGCTGGAACTAGTTGTTCATTATTTTTTTGTTTGGCATATAGGGTACTTTGATAGTTCAAGTTCCTGGTTTGTGTTGGCATCAGTATTTTTGTTGTTTGAAGTCCTAATTAAAATTTTGTTCTATTGATACTTCTAGTTTCTGCTTTGTTCCGGTCTGTTCAATGTGGTAGACAGACCAGAAAGTTACCTGTAACATTTCTATATCTCTTTCCTCGTAATCAGTGATTCATGTATAACACAAAATTGATAGTGCATTATCCACGTAGTCTTTTGATATCATTTAAATCCATTCTGAATTTTTCTCACTTTTTTGGTTTTATATTAAAATCAGTTCTTGGGGACTTGGGGGAATCAACCTCATACTTCAAAGTTTTTCCCTTGAAGAAGAGAATATTGCTCAAATTTGTCACTAGTATAATGATTATTGGTTTTCTTTTATTTAAAGATGTGAATAAAAATAATCATCATTAAAGTTTTTTGCCACCTTAAGCTCTTGTTTCCTGAAAGGATTGCATGTTCCAATTTCCCTCTGCTAGTGTAGAGATTTTGTGGTGTGTACATCTCCTTCTACTTTGTAATGTTTGTCTGGGATACACTAACATAAAAATTTATCTTTCATGCCATATCATATTTCGTTCTGTGAGACCAGTTTTATCGTGTATTGCAGTTCCAGTGTTGCCATTAGGAACCATTCACTTTTCCTTTTCACCTATTCTTTTGAAATTCGGATTTGTCCATCTTAGCAATCTTTGTATGGACCATGTTGTTGAAATTTTCCAATAGATGTTGCTTTCTGCAGATGTTGTCACAATTTTGGCTTGTAAGTTGGTGTTGGTTATGACAGCGGAGTTCCCACACATTATATCAGTTGTCACATAGGATTTTTTGTATATGTTGAACCATGTGGGCTGACATGTGCACATTGGTCAAATATGATGTATATTTGGAGTCTTTATTTCTCATTTCACCCTTCGTTCTCTATTCAGTTCTTTTCATTTCTTTCTACTATCCCATGTTTCACGTAGTGTACTTATTTAGTTGGGTGTGCAAAGATGATAGTTCTTTTCGTATATACTTTGTATATATAAAAAAATAATACATAAATCAATTGATATTAACGTTTCTCATTTTTTTCCCAATGGATAATGTTAGTATATTATATCTACATTTTATAGTTATTGTGTATTTATTGCCATGTATTTCAGCATGTTTGTTTGATTTTATCTAGCATTTTGGTGTCTTAAATGCCCAAAAATTGAATTAATTTGTCTTAAATGTGTATTATTATTCATTTTATTGCTTCATTATGTTCTAAAATAATATTCTTACTCTGTAGAGCATTTATATGGATTTCCTTGTTTTATCAAACTTCTATAGGCATTTTGACTGAAGTCTGTCACAATTCCTTTTTCCATCAAACTTTACTTTGAACCATGCTTCAACATGGTGTGTGGTTTTTGAAGGCCAAGTTGTTGTGTAATGGATTATAGGAAATCTATTGGTGACTTTTGATCAGTTGGTTTTTCTCCATCAAATCTTGTTCTCTAGTTTTTCATTTTCTAGTTGTTGTGTGGTTTTTTCTTTGGTTGTTTCGTTTTTTTGAATAAAAAATATAACCAATGGAAATCTAAGTATTCAAAAAATGCCTTAATTCTGGTTCTTTGGAAGTTGCTAGTTTTGTGAATTTTTTTCCCCTAAATTGCAAAGCCTAATCTTGAACCTTTTTTTAAAATTCGCTTATGTATGTGGAAATTGTCTTTTTTCAATGAAAAATGTACCTTTATAGGGTTACTTGGCCTTATTTCTGCTTGACTTGTATTTCAGCTGCAGGAGTTGTTTCTTATTACAGCTGAGGCAAATTTTTTTAAGACTCATTGCTGCTCGTGGCTTGTGCCATTTCTAATTATTTGTCAAGATGTGGAAAAACTTAATTTGGTTGCAATGGTAAGTTCTTTTATGTTATATTTGAAATATATTTTGATTCCTGTCCTTATACTTGTAAAAGATCAACGAATTTCTATAACGAAGTAGAGAGGAAAGAAGAGAAGTATTTGGAGAAAGGAAGAAGTGCGAAGTTGTCCATTAGTTTGGTATGTGCCTTCTTTCTGGTAAAAAAGAAGTGCTGAAGGGGCAATTATAGAAGGTTGGGTAGAAGAAATTTGGAAGTGACGTAGGGTGGTTTGTTAGCCAGGCTTGTCTTCCTAGTTGTTTCTGTTAGAACTGGTCAGCTTGGTGAGAACATTCACATATTCTTGTCTAAGAGGGATGAATAGTAGTTCCCAATTGAGGAAAAGTATGCCTAAGATGATCATATTGGATTGGGCGACCAACCCTATCCTAAATCAAGCCCCTGTTTGGTTGGGCATTTTCTCTTATGTATCTATATTTTTTACCATGCACCATAACATTTTACAGGATCATTTACTAGACAACTTTTATGTTATTTATTATTCATAAGATTGTTTCTCCAGCATTATTGTATTTTTATCTCGTAATGGTTCTTTTTCTGTGCTAATTTGTGGCTTTTTTGTCCTTCCCTTGGTTGGTTCTACTGGTTTAAGTGTTGCAAGGTAGTATTATTACAAAGCTCAATTTCTGATGGTTGTTTGTCATGCAAAATTTCGTATTTTGTCTGTAAGTAATACTGTAGGTGTGAGGTTTCTTTGTCAACTAATATCGTAAGTATTGCTCCAGATTGCTGGTGAGCCATTACCTTTCCTTGTCCGAAGTCATTTTGTGGAAATATTTTCTGTGTGCCTTGCACTACAGTGTAGTAATAACCCAAAGAAAGAAGCTGGAGAACTAGCACTTCATAGTTTGCTGTTGCACATGGCTCAAATTTCTGTAGATGAAAGAGACGATTTGATTAAGAGGTGTATGGTAAGTTAATTTATATTTCTTTTCCTACATATTTTCCACTAATTTGTTTACTGGACATGTGGCATTTGTGGTTTCTTGTGTCCTTGGATTCCTTACCTTTTCGAGAAGTGTTCTGTAGTTTGATTTCATATAAAATTTGACATGCATTTAATTTCTTTGGAAGTGTGACTTTTTTTTGATCTCAATAATCATATTCTCTTTCAGAAATGACAATTCAAATTATAAAACATGTTTTTTTGAGATGCATGTTACTGTTGTATTATAAAAAATAATGATTTCTGACCTTTGTGTATTGAAAGTTGTAAATAATGACTCTTTGCCACACTTGGTAAACATTATTTATAAGGCTTGCAATCTTCTTTTTTAATTTTCTCATCAAACAGCTTCTTTCTTTGGTTTCTTCTCTCTGGTCTACTTTAGTTGGTGAATCATGAACTTTTTCTGATTTACCTGTGAGGGAGTAGGGTTGTTGGTTATTTTTTTAAAAGGAAATACCCAAAAATTTTATTCATTAGGTTGGGGCCACCTGCAAACAAAAGTGAGTACAAAGAGTGAGGGGTTTAGACCCAAACCCCACTAAAAAAGTGACATTGAAAATGATAATTAAAAAGGATCCTGCCCAACGGGCCCAACAGCAATGCAGAATAAAAATTGTTGGTTTTTTTTTGAGGCAGTTGGAAACTGTCTAATTCTTGTGGTTATCAGTTGCTGATTATGTGTTGGTTTGTAGTAGTCAAATTCCACTGAAAAACAACCTACTGAGGTTTAGAGTTTTCATTTGGTTGGTTGCTTTTATCTCAAAACAGGGAACAGACAGAGGTTGCTGATCCTTTGTACCTTTTATGTTAGTTCACCACTTGTTTTTCAAATGCATAAACGGTAGAGAGGGCATATGACTGTTTGTTTCTCTGGTTGTAACTTTTAACAACAAGAGTCAACTCACTCTGCCCCCCACATCATCAAAAGATTCTTTGCTACAAACACAACACTAACGAAGTGAATTCTTTCTAATTGTGTTTGTAACCAGTATTATCCTTGGGTGTTGACATTTCCCTGCCTTGAGACTGTGCCTCTGAATGAATTATAAAGCTTTTTTAAATGGCTGTTTTTTCTATTTGGAGTTTGTTATATGCATAGTTTTCAATCTTTACTCTTTGGTTGTATCATGTTTTTCCTTGTTTATAAATTTGTCTTTTCTTATTTTTGCTAGGTTTCTATTGTGGGCCAACTTCTCTCCCTTTCTTCTTCTTCACGTACCCCAACATTGCCATTCTTTACTCAAGAGACCATAGCACTTTCTTTGCAGATTGTGGTGGATGGATTCCTCAATATGTATTTGACAATTGATCTTCATTACTTTTGTTCACCTTTTATGTTTTTCATTAATATCTGTAATTTTTGTTTTTTTAAAAATGCAGGGACATTCAACCTTCAAGATTAGTTCTTATTGACAAACTTAATATATTTCGTCCTGACAGAGTATTCAAGGTGCGATAACTCTTTTTGAATTACTTTTGTCTTCATTTTAGTGGATGAACCCTTGCACGATGGTAAGGTTGTTGCACTGAAGTTGTGGCCATGGGTTTTAATCCTACGAAATTTCTTTATTTATTTGGATACGGTGTATACAATTAGACCCTCCCAAGACCTTACGAGTGAAGCAAGGTGATAGCCCTTTGAAATACAAATATGTATTAATCATTTTTGTAAACGAAAAATTTGCCAAACACATGAATATATAATGTTAATATATGACAATGAATTCTGAAACTGCATTTTTCAATTGAAGTTTACTTACAAGGAAAATCAAATAAAATAGATAAACATGATTGTTCACGGACGTAACTACAAAATAATAAAATATTCAAGTAGTGTTTGTTTTTTAAGGGTCTTCCAACGTTACGTATTTCTAACTGCGATGTCTTGTTGTTGACATTTTACAAAGATTGAGTATTTTAATGTTGAAAGGGGAGAAATAACAATCTGAACTATAATCTTACTATACAAGGTTGGTCATGTGAATCTTTTTTTTTCATATATTTCTATTTATCTTGAAATTACATAGGTTTAAATCTTTTCTCAAAATTCTGATCTTAGTTTTAAACCTACCTCTACTACTTTTAGTTTTTTTTGCATTAATTAATTCTCATCTTCTAATTAGTATTTTCTTTTGTCTTTTAAGGATATGATCAAACCATTTAAGTCGATTTTCTTTAATCTTCAATTGGTGCACAACTCATGCTCTATTGCAAGTTAATATTTTGGCTCAAGTGAAAGTAAATAATGTATTAGTGTTTTTTGTGCATTGTGTGGATTTAGTCTCACATCGTGTAAGTTGTTTTGTTTCTTTTCTGTAACCTCTATATATAGAGACCTTGTATTTATTGATAGAATTAATCCTGTTCCTCCTATCTCTTGTGTTCTAACAGAAAAATGTTTTTCTTTCTAATATAATATTTTTCTCTCATGTAGTTTTTGTTGGAGCTGAACTGCCATATTACTAAGGCAGTTCATCCACGGCACATGTGTCATCATTTGGCAGCAGTGGAGGTTCTGATTAATGTAACAGGCGAGAGAGCAACTGCAGCTAGTACTTCATAGTAAGTTGTAGTTTTACTCTTGTTTTATCCTTATGCTTTTGAAGAATGTTATTTTGTTGAGTTCTATTTCTTATTTTCCATATTTTTCATGTATGTGGTGCGTAATTCTTAACCTTTTTTAGCTAGGAAATAACGTTTCACACACACACATGTGCATTTGTGTGTATACAAATTCTCAAAATTGGCCTTACCTCAAATAGTGGAGTGGTTCTGGCGAGAGGGAAGTCAAGTGATCTCATGAATAGTGTTGTGTTGGAACGTGGGAAGGTTGGGGGGGACTGGATAGGGTAGCTTTGAAATTATCAATGGGGCATTCGTGGCTCCTTTAGTGGTCTAGAACTCTAGTTGGTGTTCACTTCTGAAGATGTGTTCCTATTTGATTTCTGACATTGTCCATTTGGGGAAGGTAGGGGGCTGAGCTGTGCTTGTACTATCATCTGCAAGACTCTCAAGGATCTGGTGGGCAGCTGGACAGGCAAGAAGTGACCTGTCTAATTTGATTATGGAGGTCTTTAATAACATTATGACGTTGGAGGGGCACTTTACTTGGTGTTGCTTCCCACAAGAGATGGTGTCCAAACTGGAGAGTTACCATTCCTGCTGATAAAATCTTTAAATTTATCACAAGTGAGTTTCAGATCCCGCCATACAGGAGCTGACTGATGATTAATGTTGCTGAATTGAAGCTGCCCATAGATCGCGGTGAGGCCATCGGCAAGAATAGATTTTCCATGTAGCCACCTCCAAACCATCTTCATGTGCAAAGCAGTAATAAGTTCTCTCATATTCTGCAAGCAAAGACCTCCTTCAGAGAAGGGAAGGGTGGCAATCTCCCATCAAATCCAGTGTTAATTCTATCAGAATTATTTCTCCATAGAAACTTGGCACAAAGAGTATTAATTCTATCAAGAATTCCAATAGGCAAAGAAATAGCACTCTAAACATGGATGGGGATGCTACCAAGGACATGTTTAATCAGCATAAGTCTTCCTCCAGGGTTGAGTAATTTAGTTTTCCAACCAGCCAACCGAGATTGTAGGTTTGATCGTAAATTCTGAAAATATCGAATTTTGGGTCTTCCTTTCAACAGGGGACAGCCCAAGTAAGTAAAAGGCCAGAAACCTCTTTTACAACCCAAGGCATCTGTAATGATGGCTATTCTAGTAGAGGAGTTGCGTTTGGAAAGTAAAAAGAAACTTTTATCATAATTGATTTGGTGACCAGTGCGTTCTTGGTAGTCTTTACGGAGTTTGGTGACCATGTCTAGAGTTTTCTTACGACCATTCAGCAATAAGATGGTGTCATCCGCATATAGAAGGTGAGTTAGTGCCCAATATCTGCTATTAGACTTGAAGGGAGTGAAGTCAGGATCCTGCTGCAGTTGCTTGAAGCCTTGACAAAGTAGCTCTTCAACCAAAATAAAAATACTAGGAGAGATTGGATCACCTTGACAGATTCCTCTAGTTGGCTAAAAAAAAGGTGTGGAAGACCTGTTGATAAGAACAATAGTTGGATTGCTGAATGAGCTGAATAAAATTTCTGGAAAAACCAAAATTTTCCAAGGTAAGGTAGATGCTGTCCCATTCTAAATGATTGAAAGCCTTGGTCCTATCCAGATTAACAATGATGTTACCACCTCGATGACCAAAATCAAGGTGCTGACATTTCTTGAGTAAGAATAATGTTATCGAAGATACTATGATGCTTAACAAAGGCTTCTTGGGTATTAGAAATCAGACCAGGCAAAAGGGAGGCCAACCTTTCCATGAGAATTTTAGAAATAATTTTGTAGTTGAGATTGCATAGAATTATATGTTTAAAGTCATTAAAACTCTCTGGGGCATGCTTCTTGGGGATAAGGGAGATGAAAGTTGATTTCCAACTAGGTGGGAGAACTCCATTAAAAATGCTTGGACAGCCATGATGACATCCTGTTTGATAATATGCTAGCAATGTTGATAAAACTTGGCTGTGAAACCTTCTGGGCCAGGGGCCTTTCCTGTAGCTAATTCAAAGAAAGCATCCTTGACTTCATTGCTAGAGGGTGTATGACGAAGAAAGATATTATCTTCTGAAGAAATGGTATAAGGAATATTGTCAAGAAGATGACTATGAGCCTTGTGTGGCGCTGTGGAAATAATATTAATAAAATGATTTCTGCCCTGAGTTTTTAAATTATCCAAAGATGAATCTGGGTTTAGCCTGTGTAGCAAACTGTCAAAATAATTGGTTCTCTTTCTTTGATTCACAACATGATAAAAATAAGAAGTGTTATGATCACCATACTGAAGCCAATGCACTTTGGCTTGCTGAGACAGAAAAGTATGACGTTCTTCATTGAGGATAAACTCAGCTTTAAGCTTTTCTAGTTGATGAAGGTGGTCATGTCTATTCTCCCTATGCACCTTATTCTTAAGTTGGCCTATTTCAAGCTTCAGTCGTTTTTCTGTACAAAAATGTTCCCAAATACTTCTTGATTCCGAGTTTTAAGGGTCTTCTTGAGCAGCTGCAGTTTCCTAGAAAGATTCTTTAAAGGATTGTGGTGTTCAATTTTATACCAAGTGGTCTGAACCAACTCCAGAAATTTTTCATGTTTAAACCACATCTTCTGAAATCGGAAAGCTGAAGGGCCCCAACTAGATGTATTTCTGGATTTAACCACAATAGGTGCATGATCAGAGAAAATAAGTGGCTCATACTGAATAGTGAATGGCTGTCCAGAGATCATGGCAGCATTGGCATTTTTCCTGATAGCCCCTTGTCTATTGTTACAATATGAAAATTGGTCGCCAAGGTGAAGAGGTTCTTCAAGCTGCAGCTGGTCAATAAAGTTATTAAAGTCCCCCATATTGTTATAATGATGGTTCAAAAATTCTTCGTTTCAGATGTGGCTCTAACCACATTGAAAGCACCTCGTAAAATCCAAGGATGATTTCCAATGTTAATGTTGAGGTCTTGTAATTTGCTTCAAAGAGCTTTCCCGATGGAACCATTGCTTGAAACAAAAATTCCTGTAACAAATATTGGAGAAGTGTTTGGATGTTTAATTGTGCAAGTGATGGCTTGACAGAAGACATCAATTGCTTGAAGTTGAAGCTGACCATCCCAGAATAGACAAATTTTATCAGTGCAGAACTGCCACTGCCGCTCTAGCAAAATCCCAAATCTTTCACAGTCAGTAGGTTGCATGAAGTGTTCCAAAACAAATGACCATTTTGGCTTTATGAGTGTTAATTAAAGATTTCAAGAATCTTTGGGTTGGTTTATTGACCAATCCCCTGCAATTCCATATAATAAAATCCATAATCAACAAAAAGGAGGGGTTGGCTAAAAAAGAGTGAATCAGTGAGGGGCAGGGAAACTGCCCTGTTCATCACTGCCCTTAACGACTTGAGCAGTGAAATTTCTTCTGTATTTTATTTTGTATCTTTGATGATTATCTTTGTTGAGGTGGACTGCCAGATTTGTATCAGAGTTGCATCTGAAAAGTGTAGCATTTGAACTGGTTGTGGACTTTTCTTTTCTGAAGTAGGATATTTGAGTGTGTTGAAAACTTGGATTTCTATCTGGGGAATCTGCACCATCATGGTGGTTGCCATGCTGTGGAATGGACGCTGCTGAATTGATATCCATACTGTCATTTGTAGTACAGTTGAGAGGCTGGAGAGGTGCTGTATTAATATTTTGGATGGGCTATTGTTGCTGCTGTTGCTGATTTGGAAGAGTTGAATTATCATTGGTAACCATATTAGTAACCTCTTTAATTTTCTGTGTATCTGAAGACATAGTGGCTTGTGAGGCAATAATTGGATCCTCCTGACTTGGAGTATAAGTGTGATCATTTTCCGGAGATTCCAAGGGGCACAAACCCCCCCTTGGTAGTTTCAACTTGTGGTTCCTCTTGGGAAGATGGGATAACAGTCTGAGATTTTCCTTGAAGATTTTGATTACTTTTTCCATTACCCCTCGTAGTATTTTTATCCCATTGATTCTTTTTTCTGACCACCTGCCATCATTATGTGACATGAGGATGTACACAGATCTATTTCCCTAATGCTGAAGCAAGGGGTTTGTTTGCTCTGGGACAATGAAAATGCACTTTCAGTTTACCAAAATAAACACAAACAGGTGTCCATGAAGATTCAAATCCTGACGTAGGGGTATAGTCATACGTTTGCTTTGGATAATCTAGCTTCCCTTAACAGGGGCACTGTTGCAGTCCTCACCTCAGTGAACTTAATAAGAACAAACTTGTTGTCAACAACAGAGGGAACTATTTTCCCAATCGACTGGAGAACTTTTGTCATCGAGTCAAGGATCACTTTGAGATCAGGCCATTTAGAGAAGAAACACCTAACATTCATTGAAAAGGTGATGACATATGATTGATTTCATCAGGAGTAAAAGACACGTTGAGCTTGTCATTCACCATGGTGGGGGGGCGAACACTAACCTCAGGAAAATTAGGAGCTGAGATGTCATATTTGAGCAATGTTGCAAAAGATCGATGCTTTGGTTGGGGTGGGGGAGCTTTAGGGTCGCAGAAAGGTAGAGGTGACCCTTGCGATTTTGTTGCCCTAGGGATAGGTATGATGCTAGAACGAGATTGCGACTCTGGGAGCTGCGGAAAAGCTTGTTGATGGAGATCTGAGGGGGTAAATAATGGTTCTTTGCCTGAAATTGTTGTGATCGGTTTCTGGAAGTAAGTAGCCCATATGTCTCAAAGCTGTACGGATCGAGGCTATCTACAGTTTTTGACACAGGTGTGGACATTAGTGGTGGACGACATTAGGCAACCTGAGGGGGTAAGAGGTCTAGGTCGGCCATATAACTTGTAGTTTGAATTATAGCTTGGGTTTTACTTAAACATAACCTGATAAATATTGAACCTTAATCTAGATTTTATTGAAATGTAACTTGATATATGTTGAGATGTAACCTGATTTTTATTAAACTACAATTTGAAATCTGTTGAACTATAACTTAGGTTATAGTAAATTGTAACCTGAATTTTATTGAAATGTATCCTAAATTTTAAATCATTTGTTTTATGAGTTTTTTTTCCAGTTATTTATATATGATTTAAGGTTTTTCTTATAGAAAAAAATAAATAAAGGTTTTTCTCATAGATGTGACTACTATATTCTTATCTAATTGATATTTTATGGTTGATAATTGTCTAGAAAATTTATCTAGGTGTTTTTATTTGATTATTATAAGTTGTTTTATCTTATCCTTGAGTTTTAAGTTGAAATTTGAAATTTTTTGGCTGTTTGCACTTCTGTGTTGTGTATCCACTGAAACAATCTTCGATCTTTGATATGTTTTCTTTTTTTAGTGGACCAATCCTTGATACTGTACCGAGCTTTAAAACTTTGGTTATTATTTGATCAAAATGATGTTAGATATTATTATTTTTAAAATTGTTTTCTTTCAGTTATATTATCCATTTAGTGGGACAATTTGTTGGTAATCATGCGCTGCAAGATCAATGTTGTGGTATCTTCTCCACACTTCTTGCTGCTTTTAAAACCAATAAGTCAAAGCATGTACTCAGTGTGCTAGGCAAACAGCTTCAGGTATACAGCTAAGTTGTATGTGATCTTCATGTTCTATTACTGTTGTTTCATTACTCTCTTTGATTGTATGCTTGATATTTTTAACTATTTCAGTTTTTAGTTTCAAAATTGGTTGCCTGCTGCGTTCCAGCATGTAAGAATGATGAAGATAATTTACTTCCATCATCAAGGGTTCTAGATTTGCTTCATCAGCTAACTGTGGAAGCAGATCCGTTGCTGCTTGATTTTGTCAGGGTATGGTTGTTTGATTATTTCCTGAAGGACATTTTCTAGTTTTTTGCTCTGTTCAATTTATGTTAGTGAAGGAAAACAATGCTTAAGCTATACCTACATTCCTTTTTTAGGATTTGGAGCCATTTCCTGACCTTGACAGCTTCTCTCAGATTCGTGCATTTCAAGATGAAATTTGTGGTCCTTATTCTCCAAGAGATCACTTATTGAAGGTTTTCACAATTTTGTTTCATCTCCACGGTGGTAATTTTTTTTCTCTGACTTCTCTGTTGCATGCATTGCAGTTTGTGAAGAGAGCTTGTCACCTTACTCAAAATTCACTTTTATGGAGGTGTGTCATTGTTTTCTTGCTTTTCTTCAAATTTTAACTTGGCTAACTATTTTTTAGTCTTCAAGCTCTTCATAGGAAACTAATCTTGGGGAATTCCCTTGAGTCTGGTGCTACTGGATCTGGTCCTTTGTTGGGGTTTAATTCTTGGGGTTCAGATCCTCATTTAGTTTCTGCTGTTTGGAGTCTTGCTGTTATGTGTGACATTAAAGAAGTGCAGGATATTGCTGGATTGGTAGCAGATTTTATTGCCAAGGTATGGAGATCCATTCCTGAAGTGTTCTGGATGTGCTGTGTATGATTTGTTAAACTTTTAGATGTGGATTAGTGTTGTAGCAGAAAAAACTCTCTTTGCAACCCAATGTGCTAGTTGCTAGTCACTTTGCTTCCAATTTTTGTCAATTCAGCCTTTTTGTAGCATTTCTTTGCACAATTATTTGCAGGTTGGAATTGGGGATCCTAATCGTGTTGCTTTCCGATTGCCTGGTGGTTCTGTTCATAAGCCATATGGTTTGTTTCCAGAAAACTGTGTTGCTGAAGCCTTAGCTTCTTCCAATCTTGGTATTTCAGACGAAGATTTGATAAGTCTAATACAGCTTGTGTCAAAGTTTCTGGTTAGTGATTGTGTAACAAAAGTTGATATTGCTTCACGTACGCTACAGGTAATGTCACTTGTATCTTCAAATTTGTGAAAGAAAATTTTTTTCTTGTATTTAGCAAATTGTGTATATTAAAACATGCCTATTGGAATAGGTCTTATGGTATTGGTATTCAAAGGACAAGATGGTACTGTCATAGATGAAGTTTGTAGGTGATGTCCTTCAACTGTTAGGTTATTTTGTGACCATACGTAAGAGGCTGGGCATATTTGTTACATATGCTCTGCTTCAGGGAGAGTGTTAGATGTGTGTTGTGTATTATACATGTTTGGTTAAATGGGTATATAGATATCAGTGTTAGAAGTGTGTTGTGTATCATATGTGTTTGGTTAAATGGGTATATAGATATCTATGGGAGGTAATTCCTATACATGGTAACTGCCCATAGTGATATGATATCTGTTGATTTTCTTTTCCTAATGTCTGAAGATGTACTCACCTTAGGCTTTCATATTACGTCTTACACCAACTGGAATCAAGAAAAAAAGAAAAAATGGGATGGGAAAAGAAAAACCCCACCCAATTACCCAATTTGTGCAGATTTTTATTTCACACATGTACCATATTTATACCTATATCATATTTTTATTGATTATTGTGTGGTTTAACAATGCCGACATTTGTTTTGATCTCTGGCATTAAGATACAATACACAAGTGGACTGTGCTTCCGATTACTGAAAGTTGGGTGCCTTTCGTAAGAGATGTTATTTATCATTTACAACTTTTAATCATGATTAAATTACTTGGTAGTTGACACTTGATAGCCACCATGATAATATTAATTTATAGTTCTTGAGAGATGCTTGCCAGTACATGTTTAAAACATCTCTTTGCAGTTTTTAGAGATTTGGCAGTGTAAAATCAGCCACTTTTACACATTTGTCTGAGCCTGCAATCATTTTCAACTAAGCAGGGGATTCTTTCTACCCAAAGAGGGCAGACTGCTCTTCTGCATTTTGATACATATGAGAGGTCACTAATTCCGGTATGGCAATGTCATTTATTATTGGAGTCATATTCCTTGATAAGATATATTCTTATCTTTTAAAATCATCTATTGATCATCCTTGACAGTTTCACTCAAAGGGTGTTGATCATAAACTTGTTGGGGATTTAGCAGGGGAATATCGGGTGAATGCTGGTATTTCCATTTTTTCAGTTTCCATTAAATTATTTCTGGTTGAAATTTCTTGACATGATTCATTAATTTATCTCTTGCTAAATTAAACTTTACCACATAGTGGGATCATAGTATGGGCTGTTGTTTTTGTAGGTAGAGATTAATTATGATTTAAAATAATTAAAACTATGGATGGTTTCATGATGTGATGTTAGGTGTGTTAGTGTTTGTATACTTTGTTGGATTTGGTTTAGCATGTCATAACATGTCCTATTGTTTTGTTTAAAAGTTGTTAGTCTAATTGTCTCGTCAATCTTGTTGACTTTTTTCATATTATTTGCACATTTTTGATTTCTTTTTTCTAGCCATTGTTTGAACTGATTAACAATTGAATAAATAATACTTGAAGCTAAGTATAATGGTTTGTAGTCACTCATTACACAATGAGTCCACAGGGTTTGTAGGTGTTTACAGAAAGGACTTATATAAACACCGTCTTATGTCGGGTAACTTGGATTTTAGCCGGGTAGTCCGGTTTTTGGGTTGGTAACTTGATATTTTCATGGGTTAAGCAATGAGATCATCGGATTACCTGGTTTTTATGCTGGGATACCCAATGATTTATCCGATGAGAACATCGGGTTAATTGATGATATCATTGGGTTATCTGATTTTTATGTTGGGATACCCGATGATCTCATTGGTTAACCCATGAAAATATTGGGTTAACCCGTCCATAGACCCATTTTTTCCTTACACAATATACTATTGTAACACTATTGTTGAAATTTATCACCATATTGGTTGAATATGGAGTTTAAATTTCCTTTGGTGTTCTACCCTAACATGTTTGTGGTGGAGAAACTAAGGAATATACAATAGACATAGGTATACCCCAAAGATCTTCTTGAAGTCTACATCCGTTTGTCTTAGTTATAGATGAAATAATTAACAAAATTTAAGGAAAAATATCCTAGTGTATGCTATTTTTTGATGATATTGTTTTAGTTGACAAAAGTAAGGTTAAAATTAGTTTTAAGGGCCCGTTTGTATGCGTAAAAATGATGAAAATGAAAATAATGTAAAATTTTTAATTCATAGGAAACAGAAATGATAGAAAAGTGCTGAACTTTTCTGGTATTTTTGCACTTTCGGGAAATTAACAGAATTTAGAAATATGAATGTTTATGTAAATATGAGAATTTGTAGGGAAGAAAAATTAACTATAAGCTTTTGTATTACTATCATTAATGTTAGTGGTTGTATTTTTGAAATTGTAATTAGAAGAATATTATTTCCATTTTTTGAAATAATTAAACATAGTAATAATAATTATTTTCATATAAAGATAGTTTAATAATATATTAGAAATTTTCATATATAGTAAATTTCATATAAAGTAAACAATTTTAAATAAAATAGTAGTTGCATTATGCACCAATACAACGTTATTTGATAAAACTCAATACAGTCATAATTTCTATATTATCTGATAGAATATACCATAAATCATAAATTTCTATTCTCCCACATAGAGAACATAATTTCCTCATGCATTCTTTCAATTATTTCCTTTTTTCCTTCTACACTTAATCCACCAGTAATAGAAGATATGCTTTCGTTTCTTTCATATACTTGTGCAACTTCTACATTTTCAGCAATCTCAATTTCTTCAAGTAGTTCATTTTCAAAATCTTGACGTAAATCTATTTTATTTGCCTTTCAAATGAAATTATGAAGTAAAAAACATATTAATAGAATCTTCGCTTGTGTTTCAAATAAAAATGACATGTTATCTTGCAATTGTGAATTCAATCATTGTCCTCAATTGTAAATATTTGTAATTAAATTTTTTTTATATCATTGATAGGAAGTCGATTTTCATCATGCTTTGATAGGTGATATCTAACTCCTTGATAAGGACAATAAACTTTGACTTATTTAGATAACTTGCTTTAAACAAATAAAATTTACCAACATATTCCGTAAGACACATATGCAAAAGTGAAAATTGTAGTTAATAACAAATTGTTTCACAATTTTCTCATTCGTGACATACCTGGTGGAACCTTTAGGACATTACGCTGAGTAGTCACATCTTGAAGAATTTGTGTAAACCTTTTCAACCACTTGTACATATGTTATTTTCATTTCAAAATTACAAGTCACCAACACATTTTGTGTATTCACTTTTTCTATTTTTGAATTTTGTAGTTTCTCCTCCAAAAACTGTTACTTTGACATGTGTGTCATATATTGCATCAATGCAATCCTAAAACATATTGCATTTTACATGTAAAAACAAACCACAAGTGACAAGTTAGTATTGAAGTGTATATTAGATATTAAAAGTATTAAACAAACCACAAGTGAATTACCTTGAAGTATGAAAAAACATTAGTATCATTTCTAATTCTACTAGGAGTTGATGAAAATGACTTAGCTAGTAGTGTATTACTCAATTTTAGCATACCATTCAACATTTCATTATTGTAAGTGCTAACAGTCCAAGTTGATCTGTATTTTGAAAATACTGTGTTGGTATCATTAAAATGGAAAACCAAGACAGATTGTCAAATTTTGGGTGATACATCTTGATTTTTAAATCCATGTTTATGACAAAGCAATGTTATCCATAAGACATTATCAATTTACATACACAAGACAAGCCATAACATCCATTAAAAATTGTAACAATATTTCTAACGTGTTCATAATATTAAAGAAAATATTAAATAAAAGTAGCACACTGTCATACCACATGTTAAAGAAATTATTTTGCAATGTTTTCTTTAGATTCACTCCACATGACTATTTAGGACAAATTGTACTTTAGCCATTTCTTTCTCATTTCATTGGGCAATCCTAGGAATTAATGACAGTTCCTCTCATTTTCAAAAAGCTCCATTGCCTTATAGTTGCCTTCGTCATCAAGGTCTCATATTTTAAGTAATATGTTTTGTACTTTGCCATCTTTTCGATCATTCCTTTCCATTATTTCAATTTTCTTTTCTGTCATTCACCTTTTTCTTTCTTTGGTTTTAATTAGGTGGTCCATGAATTTTCCAATATTTGAATTCTTTTGCGTGTCTTCTTCAGAAAACCGAGATAGTGTGACATTAACTTCTTTGATTGACTCTACAATTGCTTGTTGTGACTCTAGGTGTTGAGATGGTCACTTTCCTTTCTTTTTAAGCTTTTTATCTTTATTTAATGGAGAATTTTTATTCAATTTGGAATCACAAGACACCTAACTAGATGAAACATTAAAATGATCTGTGTTCATGATTGTAATAAGAAGTTCTTGCAAAATCTAATAAGGCATGGTGGACAATCTTGTTGCCATGCTAGTTTCATAGATAATGCACAATTGATCATAAGTTGTGCTTGTCTTCCCTTTGCGTGCTGCACATTTTAAGTGTTTCTACAGAATAAATTAAAAGATAATGTTAAATATCAAGAAAATTAGGCTTGTGTAAATTTAAATCACACAACTTAAAATTCTAACCTCAACAAATTCATTTCATACTTCATTGGGGATGTCTGTATGTTGTTGAACATAATCCCAAAGCCATCCACTTTGGTTGGAAATTTTGGTATGTTTCTTATACATGTGTTTACATATGTATTCACTAATCTTATATAGCTTGGGAAATCATCACCTGGTACTTCGGGTAAGAGGATGTTGTACAGATCTTACCTTAATTGGATGATGGTGCTTGACTGCGAAGTTAGATGATGTGGAAGACGTTATGGGTGCTTGGATGGTGGATGATTGGCAACAAAAGGAGTGGATGTGGAACTGCTGTAGAAGCTTGGATGGTTGATGATTGACGGTAAAGAAAAACAATGTGGTAGACATTGTGGAAGCTTGGATGGTCATCAGCCACGAGTCGGCAAGGGTTTCAAAAGATTCCTCTTGATTTTACTAGTGGGGGAATTGGAAAACCATTTCCCATTGGCCTTTTATACTAAATTTCCAATGGAATTCACTTTGCACGATTCTAGGGGCACAAATCGCACATTGGTGGGAAAATAATTTCCCAATTATTCCTTTCACATCAATTTCTGGGGCACAAACTGCCCTAGAGTTTTGGAGAGTTACTTTAGAGTCTAATGGGTTTAAATTATGTGAAAATCTGTATATATGGTATGTAGGTTCAATATAAATATAAATGACATATATGGTATATAATTAGATGACCATAAGATTCATAAAAGCAAGACAATTAACTTTATGATAAGTAGTAATGGAGAGATTATAGAGGGTTTTTTTTCGTAGGATTAAAGTGGGGTAAATGTAGTGGAGAAATGTTCTTGAAGTTGTAAGCCCAAACAAGGTAGTTACTGTTGTTGAGCTTCTTTGACGTACCATTGAGATTCTTGACGAAGGTGTTGGTAGAATCCATTGAGAAGAGAAGAGAGTAGTGGGCAAACGGATGGAGAGAAAAAAGGGGGTGCCACGAGAGATGTTGTCAAGAGAGGCATCACACACAGGGGAAAAGCCAAAAGTAGATGACAGTCGAAGAGCAGTGGCAGAGATTAGGGTAGGATTTTTTTGCTTTGATACCAAGTTGAGAGAGAATGTTTTTTCTCTCTCTTGATTTACAAAGTGTTTACATCATATTTATACATGGGTGACCCTTACACAAAACGCCCTACTTAAATTACATTTCCTGTATTCTAACATTGCAATATGGAAAAATAATCTATATCATCTTGAACTAGGCAAGTCAAGCTTTTTGTCTTGAATTGAGAATGTAATCATTCTTCTAATTGTTTTTCTTGATCAGTTGTACTTATCTGTTTACTTGATGATTTGTTATTCTGCTATAAAGTATAGGGCTTACTAATGCTTTCTTGTGAAAGTGGAACTTTGAATAGCCTTGTTTTGTTTTTCTTTTCTTTACCTTGAAATATGTGTTTTCTTTGATTGTCTTCTTCAATTGAGCTGGTCTTGGCTGTTTATATATTGTCATGACTATGACGTAGAACCCAGTTGGAATGACTCATCTATTTGGTCGACTCATGCTAAAGCATATAAGATGTGGATCTGTCCAGTGGTCCATTTTCTAATCAGCTACTCCAATGATGTCATTCTACTGTATGCTACTTTCCCATACACATCCATTGTATTCATACAACTGTTCAGATTTAATTTTTCAGTTTTTCATCATATATATGCTTGTGCAGGTTATGTCAGGAGATGGTGTTGCTAGCAGATGAACTTGCTGAATTTTTGTTTCCACTTCTATTGTATAATCTTGCTGGAAGGAATGATCTGAATTTCAATATTTGCTATTTAATATCAGAAAAGGTATGATAATTCCCATTGATTGCTGCAAGTAAAATAATTTTCTCGTACATGCCACTTAAACGGTGACATTATTGGGATGAGCAATGTGGGGTTTCCATAAATGACTAAAGTTAAGTCTTTTGGTGTAAATTGTCCTATGTGGATTTCCTTAAAGAATATAAAATATTTTACTCTAATGTGTCCTGTAAGCCTACTGGTCAGCCTTACTTTAGTTTGGACAGTTTTTTTTTTTTTTTTTAAGAAATCCCTAACCTAATTTTATTCATCAGGCGAGTAAGTGCCTGCAAACCAAAAGTTAAAGGTACAAAATGTAAAGGGGACTAGATCAAAACCCCACTAAAGAAAAACCTAGCAACACAACATCAATGGTCAAACGAAAGAAGCACAAAACTACAAGAGCCTACAACCGAACGGAAATTCCGAGTGCGTGCCATGGCACCCAACAGTAGTTCTGGCCCCAGAGCAAGTAGATGTCACCAAGCATATCAATTAGTTTGGACAGTTTATATTGCACAAGTTCTATTTACTGCAGGAGAAAATGCATTCTTTGTTTCTACAAATTCAGCAGATTGTGTCGCAACATTAGGCTTCTAGGATATCGATGTTTGCTGGATTTCATTTGTAATTCTATTTGAGGTCCTGTCATGATGATTTGGATTTTGAAAAGTTGGGAGTAATAGGGAAAAATAATATGGCCCATGAAATTGTACCATAATCCATTTGGTTGCTTAGATGGCTTGAGAAGACAAGGACATGTTGCTGGTCACATTTGTGATTGTCTTAATTGGTTTGTGAAATCAGAAATCATTTACAATGATCTAATTCATGTTCTAACAATTATCTTGGGTGCTAGACACAAAGTGCACCCAAGCATCATTACCGGCTCACATTGCAACTTGTATATTAGGCACGTGCTTGATCTTGCTTCTCATTTGTTAGATGTCTTTTGTTGTCTTCTTTCTTGGAGCCGCTTTCTTGTGCTGCTTAGAGTGACAAACAAATTATCCATTGATATTCGAAAGTGTAGCTATGGCTTTTGAACATCCTTATTTTGTTAGCCTTTTTCTTCTTCTTTGGTTATTCAGTGTTGTGATTATTTTTTTCTGGCTATAATTACTTCAATGCCTTTTAAAGATTTTCCAATATTTCTCTTTGGGAAAAATGTATGGTAATTGTTTGGCTTTCTAATTTATGTGCAATTGTTAAAATAATTATATTTAATTTTTATGTTCATGCTCTTATTTTTGACGTGCTTGCAGGTTCAGGAATGCATCTTTGTTGAAGATAACGAGCTTATAAAATCCATTCAGCTGTTTTTACATGCACTTAATAGACTTCGTTCGTATTATGTTACTGCAAAATTCAAGGTTGGCAGAAGTTTGACTTTAGAGGATCCTTCTAGAATTTCCAGTGGTGACTTTTTTTATAAATTTGATAAAGTTTAGCAAAAAATTTACTGAACAGACGATTTTTGTTATTAGTTCAGTACGTAATGCTGGTATAATTTGTTTTGAGTTAGGGAATTCTAGAATCGAATGTTTTGGTGTTTTTATATTGTTGTTTATCAAAATCGACTTTGGAGGTTCCTTTTGCTAATCAAATTTAGCAAAAGGAACCTCCCAAGAAAATATAAGTAGTAGATTTTGATCTCAGATCCTACCCCAAGCTGTTAGAGTGCCCATGTTGTCATCATTGCCAACCATCCAATGGTCACATACAGCAAAGAGCTGCATGTGAATTAATGACCTACAAGGTCTAAACAAGCAGTAGCACGATAGAAATTTTATGTCATTATAAAGAGATGTGGTTGTGCTGACCTGCTGGTTGTTCATTAGTAGACAAGGAACCTCCTAAAAAATGAGAGGCCGATGAATGTCCCAAGATAGACTAACTTGAGTTGCTGTGGGAATGTTGCCAGTAATTAATAAGGAAGAGCTTAACATGATCAGGCAATTGATTTGCTTTCCTGTAATCCCATAGGTGAGTAATAACATTTCTTAGAATAGCTTCAAAAGAAAGAGACACATCTTGGAAGAGAACTGTACAACAATGTTTCTAAATTTCCAAGAACAGCATTGCAATTAAGAATTTTTCAAACTTCCTTTTGTTCTTGGGGTTTGTAGCAGAAAGAGTGACCCAAGCCCACTTCTTCCAATGCTGTTGATTGTGAAGATTGATCTGAAAGAGATTGTTACAACATTGTCTAGCAAGATCAGCTAAATCACTTTCGAAGAAAATATAAGATGTAGTTTTAATATGCTTTTGGTTGGAGCTGTAGTAGCAAGAGGAGGCTAAAATAATACCATAGGCTTGTCTGACAACATCAATAGGAAGAATGTTTCTAAAGAATTTCGAAAGGAAAAATAAAACCTTGATAGGGATAAATTATTTCCAAACAGCTTTAGTGTATTTGTGGAGTACTATAGTGCTTGATGATATTTCAAGTTGACTTAACAGTGAAGTGCCCATCTGTTGTGTTCAGCCATCTAGGTGATGTATTATTGCATTTGATATAAGGCTTGAAAATATTCCAATCATTAGGAAGATCCTTCCAAACATGAGAATCATTTGAATTAGCAGAAGGCACATCAATTCTGCCATGTATAGCCAACATTCCATCAGCAAAAATGTTGTCATTTGAAAGAAGCTTTGAAATCATTTTCATTTTAAGAGCAAGCATCAGATCCTTTATATGTAAGTTCTAACCCACCCTCATTGAGAGGAAGTATGGTGGATCTCCATCTGACCCAATGGGTCTTTCTGATTTTATCATCACAGCCCCAAAGGAAGTTGGCACAAAGCTTATTAATATTGTCAATAACACCATAAGGTAGAGGAATGAAGCTTAGCATATGTATTGGAATACTACTGAGAACATGCTTAATAAGGATGAGGCGACCACCAAAGCTAAGTACCTCGTTTTTCCAACCTGCAAGTTGTTAGGATCGATTACGGCCACTAGAGGGGGGGTGAATAGTGGTTTTTCAAATTTAAACAAATTTTTGTATGAATTAATCTGAAAATACAAAGCAAACGAAATTTGAACAATAAAATCGATACGAAGTTGAACCGAATAATTCGAAATAGAATCGAGTACGAATTTCGAAATAACAAGTCGTGCGTATAGTTGATTTGATGCGAAAAAAATAACGAGAATACGAAAATAAAGCACACAGAGATTTTTAAGTGGTTCATCAACTGGCTACATCTACCCCCAAGCTTAAGAAGCTTGAGCCTAGTCTAATCACTATTAAAATAATTACAAACTAAGTGTTTAAAGTTGAACACCCAATCAACTACAATAAGGGTTTGTGATCACACCCTCCAACCAACCAACACAAGACTTTGTGGTCGCATTCCCTAACCAATTAAGGATTTAGGTCGAATCCTCCAACCAACCAAGGCTTTAGGTCGAATCTTTCAACCAACAAGAATTTAAGGTCAAATCCTTCAACTAACCATGGATTTAAGGTCGAATTCTTCAACCAACCAGAGTTTAAGGTCAAATTCTTCAATCGACAAGTGTTTAAGGTCGAATTCTTCAACCCACCACTCCAAAAGGAGTACTCACATGTGTTTTGATGGAACACACATCCAAACCAACAAGAAAAACACAAGACCAATCCCTTTCAAAGCAATCAGAATGCATTCACCTCGAAGGACAGAAATCAGACTTTAAGCTTTTGCACCTTCAAGATCTCCTCCTACCGAAACACGAAAATTCTTCGAACCGAGTTTGAGACGTGAGCACCAGAGTTGTGAAAAAGAGAGTGAAAATTTGTGAGTGAATGTGTGTAAAATTGATGAATTGAGCTCCTATTTATAGATGAAAAATAACTTAAAACCAATCCAAAATCGTTAGAACGTTTTTTACCATTTTTGCTATATTTAAAAGAATCGTTATACCGAATTGGTGTTTTGAAAAATTCGTTATAATGTTTTAAAAATCGTTATAATGTTTTAAAAATCGTTATAATGATTTTCCTACATGTGAATTCTTGGATTTTTGAAATCTAATCTTAAGAACTAAATCTTTTCAAAAAGTTTCCTAATAAGTGACAAATTCAAAATTTGTTATAATGATTTATAAATCGTTATACCGATTTTCCTAAATTCCTTAATTTACGAGATTTTTTCTAAATTATTTCTATAAGTAAATATTTCTCAAATTCTTGCCTAAGTGTCATTTTGAATTCAAAATGCATTATAACGATTTTTTTTTAATAGAATTATTTTTCAAAATGTTTCGTACGTGTCAAACAAAATCAAAAATCGTTATAATGAATTTTCCAAAACGTTATACTGATTTTCCAGGAATTTTGAGTCATGTGACCTGTCATGTGAATAGTAAATCATTATAACGTTTGTAAAATTCGTTATAACGTTTTTGGTCTGTGTAAGTTTTAATAGGTATGGACTTAGGATCTAAATTAGTGACCTATGTTAATGTTTAAACCTTTTTAAGTGAATGTATGTGCTCGTGGCTTGTTTTCATTGACTTCATCGTCTTTATGTCTAATTCTTCAAATTTCTTTTGCTTTTTGCCTTCATATAATTTTTTCATTCCTTCTTTGTGACTTTTTAACTTTGTATTTTAGATTTGGTTTCTTCATGCCTTCGTTTGCTCTATGTCAAGTTGTTTAACATTATCAAAACTTATAGAGAGTGAATTCTCAATACAAGCTTATTTTTTAACTTACTCATGAGACCTTCAAAAAGAAATACTATTTAATTCTAGTCATAGAACTTTTGTTAGATACAAGGAAAAAGCTGTTCTGGAAGTTGATTTTTTGACCAATTGCACTTATAGAGATTTAGCGCATTATTAACCATAAATAAAACCTATGGCCTTCCATTAAGAAAAGGGATAGTATCTTCTGCATAAAGTAGATGGAAGAGAATCCAATATCTACTATTGGCTTTATAAGGCACAAAATCAAGATTTTGCTCAAGTTGAAAAAGACATCTGCATATTAATTCTTCTACCAATATTAAAGGACTAAGAGAGAGGTCACCTTGCCTTACCCGTCTTGAAGGCTTAAAGAAATTAGTGGAGGCCCCACAGATCAATACAGAAGTAGGGTTGCCTTCAATATAGTGTTGAATGAGTTGAATAAAATATTTATGAAAGCCAAACTGTTTAAGCACAAGATAAATGATATCCCATTCTTGGTAGTTAAAAGCTTTTTCCATATCAAGATTAAGAATTACATTACCTCCTCTATGTCCAAGTCCAAGTATTGAATAAATTATTGAGTGAGTGCTATATTATCAAAAATGCTTCTCCCTTTAACAAAAACGCCTTGCGCAGTTGAAATTAATTTAGGAAGAATATTAGCCAAACTGGTGGCAAGGTTCTTAGCTATATATTTATTGCTAGTATTGCGAAGACTAATGGGTCTAAATTCTCTAATACTTGTAGGATTGCCCTTTGTGGGAATGTGGGTAATGAAGGTAGCTTTCCAATTATCATTCAAATAATGACCCTCAAAACAACCTTTGATGGAATACTCTGAAGCAGTTGATTATTAGTAATTAGTTCAGAATGTTTGTATTTCCGAATCTTTGTGCATTTTATTTTTTATCAGTGAAATTATTTCTGGTTCATTTCCCAGATCCTTCCCTGGTCTTGTCTGTCCTCGTGTTCTAATTTCCACCTTGTCTAATATCTTGGAATTGTGCTGCCATGCTGTTTCTGTCCAAGGTCTTAGAGAGGATGTCCTGGTGAGGACATGATTTCCGGGTCTTATGAATTATTGAATGGTTGTATTGTGAAATAAGAGAGCATGTGAAGATAGGAAGATGTGCTGGGATATCAATAGAAGCTCATGGACATGTATATTCGTACAACACCTATCATTTTTCCTGTGAATTGTTTAAATTCTACATGGATAATTGATTTCTAAGGACCTGTAAGCACTTGAAAAGTGGTGGAAAAAAAATCAAGAAGTTATGAGAATTCATGAGAAATGGAAAGTACTTTCTTTTCTTCCATTATTGTGATGCTTGTGCTTGTTTTGAAATTTTAAGAAAATTGAAATCGACATTCATTTCCAAAATTGATATATTATTTATAAAAATCTTACACTAATTTTTGTACGTAGTGTAAGGTTAAAATCTTATGACATCATTACAGAAATAATATGTCAAAATCAACTTGTAATTGAACTCCTTTGAGTAATCTCACTGCAACATCATTCTGTAACCTAACTCTCATAGTTCCTCTCCCACCTTACCACTCCTGGCACACCATTCTTGTCCAAACCATGAAATTGCTACAATTTCTGCTCCCAGCATGTAGTTAGAAGAGAGTCCTCATCCCCAGTGGATCAATCTACATTGATGGCCAACTCAAATAACACTTCATCTCGTAGTTGAGGATAGGGTGGAAATAGTCAGGGTAGCAACCCCTTTATAAAATGTAATCATAATGACAAACTTGGTCATTAAGCTGAAAAGTGTTGGGACAAAATTAGCAAACCACAATGGGCCTGTGTAACTATTGCAACACCAGTTGAGTTTAGTGTTGCATCATCTCAAACGGTTACTATCCTATAAGAGGAATATGATTGTCTTCGTCAATCCCAAGAATTAGGTCCCTCTATCCTTAGTGGTCGAGCTTCTACCTTTGGTACTACTACTGATGTTGCTCTACATGCCTTTGTAAATAATTCTTAGGTTATAGATTCTAGAGCTTTGTTTCATATGTTTGGTATTTCTACCTTTTTTTAATAGATTTTCCACTTTAGTTATCTCCTATGTTACCATTATTGATGAATGTTCATGCTTTATATCTGGTCAAGGGGATGTTCAAGTCTCCTTCTAGATTAACCTGAACAATGTTCTGTAACCTTCTTTCCATTTGTGTCATTACATTCCACTTGTAATTTTCTGTAACCTTTTTTCCTTTTCATTGCCGTTCAGGATCGGTAGACAGAAAGGAGGATTGGTTTAGATCTTAAGCGTTATGAAGGGGTGTACTTTCTTGTTCTTTATGATTTTCCTAAAGGATTGATGGCATTGATGTCTAATAGAGTCATTGATTCTGTGGCACTATTGATTGGGGTGCCCCTCTCTTCCAAAACTTCAGAAGGCCTTGCCATGATTATTTGTTTTGTATTTTGACTGAGTCTCTTCAGTTAGGTTAGCATACGTAGACATCTTTTAATAGTCTTCGTCTTATTTCCACTAATCGTGTCTTTAAAATTTTGCATTGTCTAGGATTAAAGTCATGTCAATTCTGTTATGGGTTGTTGTTATTACTTAGTGTTTGTTGATGATTTTTCTTGTGTTATAGGTGTTGTATTTGCTAAAAAATCATCATGATTTTCTTTATGTACTTAAGAAAATTCTTGGTTGAAATAAAAAATTTCTTTTCCATTACTCCTAAAATCTTGTGTATTGATAATGCTCTTGGATTCACTTAGCTGGAATTTCAAAGTGTTTCTTCCTCTTATGGTATTGTTTATCAAATGACTTGTCCATATACCTTGCAGTAAAATGGGATTTTCGAACATAAACATTGACATCTTGTTGATGTTGCTCAGATCTTCATAATTCAAATGAACATTCTTAAATATTTTTTGGTTGATGCTATTCTTTGTGCATCATTTCTTGTAAATATAATTCCCTCCACTTGTTTAGGTGGTGACATTCCTATTTGGCTCTTATTTCCTAATTCCTATAATTTCCCTTAGCCTCCTAGAGTGTTTTGTTGTGTGGTTTTTGCTCAAGACCTTTCATCTTGGCTTTGATAAAATTGTCTCTCAAATCCACTAAGTTTGTTTTTATAAGCTATCCTTGGAATTAAAAGTGATATCATCTTTATCACCCTCCTATTCAAAAATATAATGTTTCAGTTGATGTCACCTTCTTTGAGCAACAATCTTACTTTGGGCCTCAAGGCGAGGACACTCCTTTATCCCTTACTTGTGTTCCTTTACTTGCTCTTACTTCATTTGTTTGTTCTAACTTACCAAATGTCACTACCACCTTTGATGTATCTGTGGTAACAATTTCTTGACAACCTTTGCAAGTATATCATCGTCACCAAAAGGTTACTCCACCATCAACGCCCCAGCTTTCCTATGAGCTGTTTGTAGATTTGCCACCAACCGACCTAATGCTTGATTTAAATAAACTTGTTGTCCTGTGGAAAGGTGCTTCTTCCTGCACTTCACACCTACTAGCCAATTTTGTCCCTTATGATCACTTACATCCCACTTTTTGTAGCTTTTCCTTAACCATTTCTTCAAAATGTGTTCTCAAGAATTATCATGAAGCATTACAGATTTCTCATTGAAAAGCTGTTATGGATGAAGAGATAGAAGCTCTTCGGTCATGAAGGACATGATATCTAGTTTCTTGCTTGACAAGGTGTATGTTTTTTACTGTTGATGAATCTTTATCATAAAATGCAAACTAGATGGTACAATGGATGGCTACAAGGTACAATTAGGTTCTCAATACTTTTCTTAAACCTATGGAATTGATTATATGGAAATATTCTCTTCATTGTTCGGCTTAAATCCATCTATTTTATTATTTCTATTATGGTTAGTCACACTTCACCTATGTTTCAGCTCGATGTTAAGAATGCTTTTTTGTAAGGGGACTTTTCTAAGCAGGTTTACATGGAGCAATCTCTCGGGTATGTTGCTTAGTTGGTGAATTAGGTTTGCTTATTCAGAATGGTGATATATGGTCTCAAGCAAAGTTCCAAGGTGTGATAAAAAAAAATTAGTAAAATCATGTCATGTTGATTTGCACAGGTGTGCCTCAGTTTTTTATAAGAAAATTGTAGAGGAATGCATTGCTAAAATCTAATTGTGTAAGAGGCTAAGTGTTATCAATTGCAAGAGACAAGTATGTTGATGGAATTGTGTTGTGTTACAAAAGAAAATGTCTCTTCATAGTCAATTAGATGGGTTTACATGAATCTATGGGTGATAAGGCAAGCTTTATATCAATCAATAGATTAGTTAGGTTTGCATTTGATGGTAAACACCCATTGGCTACCTATTAGTAGTGCTCTTTCTTGGCCTTGAGTAAGCTACCTATAAGTGTCAATTGGGGCATACCCAATTGGGCCAACACGGACCAGCATAGTCAAATTGTGTTGTTGATTGACATGACATTATTTGATGGGTTGTGCTTGACCTGCATTTTGGTGTTTTCATGTTGGTATGACACGATCTATTTTCGGTATGTGAGTTGGCTTGACATGATACGAAAATAATTTTGTAATTTTTTAAAATTTTGTATTTTTTTTATATACTTTTGTTAAGTTATATACATTGTATATAATTTGATCGTTTGATTTTGCCAACATGTGATAAATGGATGTGAGTTTAAATCCTACCTTTAACTATCTTTTAGTATTTATAAATTATATTATTGTTATATTAATTTTTACTAAAATAAACAATTAAAAAGTTGAACCATGAGCTTGAATAGGCCATGCTAAATAGGTCGTGCCTGAGTTGTTGGTTGAAAGGCCAAGCATGGATTGACATGACATGAATAGTGTTGGACTTACAAAAAATTTGGGTCATGCCTGTTTGACATGGCCTATTGACACCTCTAAAATTGTTATGCCCTGTTTTCATTTAAAGTCTACATTTCAAGGTCCATAGGCTCCTTCTATTAAGGGAATGTAGGTGATCCTTCGTGATTTTTGAGAATAGATTTTGATGAAATGGATAAGGCCAATTGATGGTGATGAGGCTAAGAGTATCATAGGAAACAAAATTAAAGATAAGATGCATGGTTGAAGTATGCATACCTTTTCGTAGATTTAAAAAACATCTAGATTTTAATTCTTAATTTTTAGTGATTAACTTTACATTGTTGAAACCCCTTTAACCAGTTTACTAAATTTTTCAAATGAAGCTCTTGGGCATGACACTAGGAAGTGTGTTTCAGGCATAGTTTACGAATCTTCATGCAATTAATAATCAGCAGTCTTGTCAGGCATGTGTTTCACTATAAATACCAATTTGTAGTAAACAATTTTGGCATTTACAAAGTGAGTAACTAGTCTCCTATGTGACAAGAGGCAAGTGCAGACATCTCTTTGTCTAAAGCAAGGATTCAATTATTGGTTTGGATCGTCAAATTATTGCCAATCTGTCTTAGTTTTTCATTTTTTTGATACTGAAACATCATGTGTTATTGAAACTACATATTTTGAATGATTCATTGCCTATGATTGGTGCTAGATCAACGAGTTGGTAGATGCAGTGAACGTTTTGAGTTGTAAGAAGATGGATCAATTGCTCCATCGAAAGGATTGACCTATTTATGTAATATGATGATCTTAGGATATTGTACCATATGTTGTTAGGAACCCACATCTACATCATGATGTGTAAATAACATTAAGAATATGTTGATGTTGTTGCCTGATAATACCATTCTAGTAAGAGGTGTGTGCATAGGAGGTTTTATAAATAATATTTAAAGTATTTAAGTAAGATTAAATAGAAATTTGAGTAAATTTGAAAGTATTGTCGGATAAAAGATTTGGGAACCATGGAAAAGTGATTTTTTATTTCATTAAGGAAAATTTTGTTTACATCTAGAATGTGACTCCTATCTTTCAATTTGTGTAACCAATAAATATGAGAATAGTCATCTACAAATACAATAAAATATCTATAATCAAACAGATAACAGATTTTTGTTCAAATCTCACAATGAACACTTTCAAAAGGATTTTGACTAAAAATAAGATGTAGATGACTAAAGGTATTGCAGTGGTGCTTGCTTCACTTAGAAGAGTCTCATTCAAAAGGAGAAATGGAAACTTATGGTAAGGTCATTGTAAGTTCTAGTGTGATGAATGACCAAGTTGACAATGTCATAAGATGGATGGCTTAAAAGTAGATACTAGAGAAGTTAGCCGTCGAGGTATTTCTTCTTGAATTAGAAGATATAGATTGAGGTTTTCCTTATGGCTCAAGCCAATCTTCGTCATTGTCTACAATTCAAAATATAGTGAAAAGGGAAACTGGTTAGAAAGCGTAATAATTGTTCTTTGATTGAAACAATGGATAAAAAAGTTAACAAGAAGGTCAATGGTTAGTGGGCCAGTAGTGTTCACAAGGCTGATGTCAATGGTTGTCTTAACATCTGTCTTTTGTTGAATGGTGCCACACAAAAAACACAGCTTGTCTAAAAATGGTACATAATATGCCTAATCAAATGCACCGTTCAACTAATATAATCTAATGATGCCAATCTCATCATTCTTTGTCCTCTCAACTCCTTGTGTGCCACAAGCTCAACGTTTGTTGTTACTGTAATTTTCTTGTAACCTCTTGGATCTTTAGTGGATTCATTTTTTAAGTTTCTTTGAATCCTATGTGGTGTATGTGTATCTTGGAAAAGATGCACAATTGTCGAAATAAAGGATGGACTGGGGAAGCATCAATATTCATCATGCTTCCTTGAATACATGTGATTCTGGAATCATTCATGCTTAATATAACTATGTTTCACTACACAAACTAGAAAATAGACTTCAAAATGTTTTAGTGGCATCTTGTTTTTAGTCAAATTGTAAATACATTTTGATTTTTTTTTTTTAGCATGGGAGGGCTTTGAGCTCTTCAAGTGAACGTTCCACTCCTGAAATATCCAAGGTTGCTACATGGAAAAAGGTATGATTTCTAATAAATTTCAACTTAAAAATATTGTAGGATGACATTTTGTAATGGTTGTTTTAACATTTAATTTTTTCTCAGCATATTTTTTTGTAATAAGGCATGCATTTACTTTTGCGCACATTCACTTGATTTCTAATTTGGTAGCCACAAGTCAGATATTTTGTCAAGGAAGTGAGACTTCTTACTTGTGCTCTTGAGTCATAAAATTACTTGATGTGTCTGCTTTTGTAAATTTTATTGGAAGCATTCAACTTTATGCAACTTCTTAATTTCAGTAATTTTGCTTGTGGTCTTATAATTTTTAATGCATAGATTGGAAATTCCATTATATACAAAAATCCAAGGAGAAAAATAATGCATAATTCCCTAGAAGCCTAAGTAGTGAATGATGACTCTTAGATCGGTTATTCTAAACAAGGAATGAAATCATTCCACTGCATTTCTAACACAATCATTTTGCCAATTCCGTTCTTGTTTTCATAAAGGAAAGAGTGTGATGATTTTAGCTTTTATTGGATGAATATTTTTAGAATGTTCCTACAGTAATAAGAGTACATTACTTTAGTCGTGTATAGATGAGTTTCTCTTTTCACAGCTAAATGATGTTGAACTAAATGTTCACATTCTGCATGGCATGGGAGCCAAGAATGATCAAATACATTTCATGTCTGTGTTATACAAGATATTTGTGTGGGCCATGAAATAGACCATTACATTGATGATAGTGTGGGCATTACTTTCATTTTATATAGATGAATTTCTCTATTAATAGTCAATTGCTTTTTAGTTGGATGTTTTCTTGACACTTATGGCGGCATAAAACCTTTCCCCTTTCTAGTACTGTTGGATAAATGGACCAGGATCCGTTTACCCGTTTACTGTTGTATATATATTTTATGTAATTAGTCTTTAGCTATACAAGGAAATACAGTATTCTACATGGTATCTAGGTTTACCCTAACCCTCCCTACCCTCTCTCTCTTCCGCTGTCGGTGTCGGTGCCTTGCCGTCTCTCTTGATGGTCTGCATGCCCTTTTGTGCGTGCCCTCGCATGCCTTTTCGCACTGGTGCCTTGCTTCGTCGTCTCTCCTGCTGGCAGTCTCTTCTTGCGACACCGTCTACGCAACCCTTCGTGCTGGCACCAGTGACTTGCTGTCTCTCCAAACGGTCTGCTTGCCCTTCCGCACTGGTGCCCTGCTCTGTTGGCACGCCCTTCTGCATTGGTGCCTGTCTCTCATGCCGACAGTCTCTCCGTTGACATCGTTTGCCCCCCCCCCCCCTCCTCCTACCGTGTGCGGTGTGGACGCACCTCCGTCAGATGTGCCCGCCGGTCTGCTTCTTGTTTCCCGCTGGACCTGCCCGCCTTAGTCCATGTCGTTCTATCTTCATGGAGATGCAGTCTTCCTCGTGGGTTGGCAAGCTCACTGTAACAGGAGTGAAGCTCAATGAGACCAACTATCATCATTGGGCTAATGCGTTTGAGACTTTCGTTCTCTCTCAAATGCATGAACATCACCTTTTTGGTGACCCTTTGAACTCCAAGGTTGTCGACTATGCGACTTGGCATGTTGCGGACTTCACTGTGATCTCTTGGATCATCAACAGTGTGGACGAACCCATTGCTTGCAGCATTGCCCGTCTTCGTTCGACACGTTGTGTGTGGAAGACTCTCTGGGCCACTTACGAAGCTGACAACGACATCGCTCGTGTCTGTGAAACATACATGCTTCTCCTCTCCCATTATCAGGGGGAGTTGACGGTCTAGACCTATTACAGCCGTCTTCGGGCTCTTCTTGATGACCTTGACCTTTTCTAGCCCTGTACTTCAGAGTTGGCGACTCGCTGGCCTTCGCTTGAACCTTGTGTCTCAGATTCGCAGGCAGATCCTCGTCGCCGACTCCATCCCGTCCTTGCAAACAACTTTCAATCGGGTTCTTCGGCTGACTGTGGCGACCTCTAGCCCTTTTGTCTCGCAGACGTCCGTTTGTCTCGCAGACATCCGTCGACTCTTCTGCCTTGGCAGCATAGGCAACTGCTCGTGATGGCCTTCCCCCTCCTTCCCCATGCACTGGCGGTGCGTCTGGTGGCCACTCGTGCACTGGTGGATGGTCATCCCGCCCTCGCACTTCATGCGTCCACTATGGCCGTCTGAACCACCCCTTCGATAGGTGTTGGGCGAAGTTTGGACATCTGGTGCCTACTCCTTCTGCGCACTTGGCGTCGTCCCTAGCCCTGCCTTCGGCCCTCGACTCTGTCGTTGCTGTCCCTTCGCTCGTGCATATCACTCAAACTGATTTTGATGAACTTATGATCCTTCGCACTCAAAAAAATAGTGAGGCTACTGCTGCTCATGTCCTCCCCAATGGTATGCTTTTTGCTCATGCATCCACCTCTAGTGATACTTGGATTGTTGATTCAGGCACCTCCCATCACCTCTCGAGTAATCGTTCTCTTTTTGATCGCCTTACCCATTGTGCAAATATTCATTTTGTTGCCTTTGCTGATGGTCGTAGTTGTGCTATTTCTGGGGAAGGGACCACTTCCCCAACCAAGGATATTTTTCTGGAAAAAGTGTTGTATATACTTAATTTTCTAGTTAATCTCTTATCCATCAATGCCATCACGAAACGCTTATATTGCTTTGTCATTTTTTACCCATTTCATTGTACCTTTCATGATTTGTAGACGGGTAGGAGGATTGGCTTGGGCCTTGAGCAGGGTCGGGGCGTCTACATCTTGGTGTAGGATGGCGTCCCTCGCAGATTGGTCTCGTTTGCAGCGTTTGGTGATTCATCTTTGCTGTGGCATCGGCGTTTAGGTCATCCTCCCTTGCGTCGACTTCGTGAAGTCCTTCCGTCTGTGTCTCTTCACCCATTTACCTGTTAGTCTTGTATTCTGGGTAAGCAGTCTCGTGCCACTTACCCTAGTCGTCAGTTGTCGTTTGTCTCATGCTTTTGATTTAGTTCATTGTGATGTTTGGGGCCCGTCTAGGGTTACTTTTGTTGGTGGTTTTCGTTACTATATTGTCTTTGTTGACGATTTTTCTTGGGTTTCCTAAGTGTACCTGTTAAAGAATTGTGAACATGTTCTTGATGTAATCTTTCATTATTTTAATGAAATTTCAAATTGTTTCTTATTGATAATGCCCTTGAGTTTATTCAGTCTGCTGTTGCCTCCTTATGTTTTGAGCATGACACTATCCATCAGACCACATGTGCTTATACTTTTCAACAAAATGGTGTGGTTAAGCGAAAGCATTGACACATCCTCGATGTCACTTGCACCCTGTTGGTTGATACGTATGTTCCTAGGTCTTTTTGGTTTGATGCGGTGTTGACTACGGCCTTTCTTATTAACCGCATGCCTGTTGCTCTTTTAGGTGGTGTTATTCCCGTTTAATAGCTTTGTCCTCGACAAGAGTTCTCTCTTCCTCCCAAAGTTTTTGGGTGTACAACCTTTATCAAGGATTTAACAGTTGGACTTGATAAGTTGTCACCCCGCTCCCTTTGTTGTGTCTTTTTGGGTTATCCTTGGACCCAAAAGGGGTATCGATGTTTTCATCTTCCGTCTCATCGATATCTTGTTTTTCTTGAGGATACCCCTTTTTTCTCCGGCTCCTCCGCTCCTTCTCCTTCCATTTAGGCTACCCCCTTCCTCCATTGGTTCCCTCTTCTGGTCCTCCATGTGTGCCACCTGTAGAGCAATCACCTCCTCGGGTGCCTCCCCCTTTGCAGGTCTATCAGCGACGTCGTCCTCTTGCATTGCCTCCTACCTCGGCTACTGCCCTTCCTTGCTCGATTGCAGATTCGTCTCTTGATCTGCCTATTGCCCTTCGCAAAGGTACTTGTATCTCCACTCAGCACTCTTTTTCTGACTCCCTGTCTTACGTTGCCCTTTCCCCTTCTTACAAGCGGTTTGCCTTTTCTTTTTCCTCTGAATCAGTTCCTAAGGATCATTTTGAGGCGCTTACCCTTCCCTATTGGAAGCATGCGATGGATGTTGAAATGCAGGCACTACTTAGTCGTCAGACATGGACGGTGGTTTCTCGCTTGTCGGATACTTCAGTTGTTGGGTGTCAGTGGATCTTCACTGTCAAGCATCGCTTTGATGGTAGCATTGACTGTTACAAAGCTTGCTTAGTTGCTCAGGGTTTTACGCAAACTCACGGGTTGAACTATGCTGAAATCTTTGTTCTGGTGGCCCGTTTGGACTCTATTCGCGTTCTCCTATCCCTGGTTGTTAATCGGCGTTGGTCCCTTTCTCAACTGGATGTCTGTAATGCCTTCCTTTATGGTGATCTAGAGGAGGACGTCTACATGGAGCAACCTCCTGGGTATGTTGCTTCAGGGGAGAATGAAGTGTGTCACTTACAGAAAGCTATCTATAGTGTAAAACAAAGCCCTTGTGCCTGGTATGCCAAACTTAGTTCTGTGATGGTGACGTTTGAGTTCAAGAAATGTGTTGTTGACAATTCTATCTTTATTCGAAAGAGTCCTTTTGGCTACACTATTTTGGCTATGTATGTCGTTGACATTTTAGTGACAGGTGATGATGTTGATGGAGTCAAGTCAGTCAAAGTAGTGCTCTTAGGACATTTTGATATTAGAGACATGGGCAGACCGAGATACTTTCTAGGGATTGAGTTTGCATATGCTAAACAGAAGATGATTCTCTCCCAAAGAAAATATGTTTTGGATTTGTTGAAAGAAATAGGTCTCACAGGATGTAAACTAGAATGCACTCCCGTTATGGCTAAATCTCCCTTTTGGGAGTCCTCAGAGTGTTATAGTGATGCAAGTTAGTACAGACGATTGGTTGGTAAGCTTATTTACCTAACTGTTACTAGGCCAGACATATCTTATGCTGTTGGGCTTTTGAGTCAGTTTATGCAAGAGCCGAGGAGGTTCATTGGCATGGTGTCTTGTGTGTGCTATTCTACTTGAAAAGTAATCTGAGAAAAGGGTTGATGTACTCAGACAATGGTCATCTCAACGTTATGGCATACATGGATTCCAGTTATGAAGGTAGTCAAGGTGATCGAAGGTCAATCTCAGGATATTGTACCTATGTTGGAGGTAATTTGGTGACATGGAGAAGTAAAATGTAGAATGTGACATCTAAGTCTAGTGTAGAGGCAGAATACAGAGCCTTATCTCATGTTGCCAGTGAGTTGATGTGGCTTCGATCCCTCCTAACTAAGTTAGGTGTTCAGGTGTCCACTCCTTTGGTGATGCACTGCGACAATCAGGCTGCCATTTGCATCAACAGCAATGATACGTTCCATGAGAGAACCAAACACATTGAGATTGATTGTCATTATATTCGAGAGTTGGTGGAACGTGGACTTGTATGCACGCCATACACTTAGTCTTCTGACCAAACTGCTGACTTCTTTACTAAGAGTCTTAGTGTTGGTGTATTTAACAATTTTTGTATCTAGCTGGGAATATTCAATATATATTTTCCAGTTTAAGGAGGAGTGTTGGATAAATGGACCAGGATCCGTTTACCCGTTTACCCATTTACTGTTGTATATATATTCTATGTAATTAATCTTTAACTATACTAGGAAATACAGTATTCTACAAGTACAATTGCCATTCCCTCTGTAACGAAATTCTTGTCCTTGCTGCATTCCTGCATTCCACTACCACATGTTCCATCACTTTTCCCTTGCATCCTGCCTTTATATTTGTCTTATGCTATTTTGTTGTTGTCTTTCTTGTCCATGGATCTGTATCCTCATCCACATTCACATTCTTGTGTCTGTCCTTGCCTCCACATATATGTCCTTGCTTCCACATATATTGAATAGTTGTGTATTTATTTCAATGTGAGAATTCTTTGTTATCAGTGAATATAAGGAAAGAGCCACAGGAAGTTAGTTTATGGGGTTTATTCACACATGCATATCTGATTCCCTGTATGTATATGGCCATTTGTTGGCAAGGTTAAAAAATTAACTTAATTTTATAAGATTTATTACATTATACTCTTTTCCTTGAAATAATTTGATCTACAGTAGGATAATGCCCAGTATCTGCGTGGATGTCATATTATTTGGCCTCACAGTCTATGCCCGAAACAATTATGTGGTGAAGAATGTTCATCCATATTTAACATGGTTGAGGTGGAAACAAGTCATACTATGTGCCAGCATCTCAAATAGGAAAAATAAGAGCCTCATTTGTTATGCTCTAGTTATTCCATTTGTCATTGTTATCAACAGGTTTTTTCAGGCTTTCAGCACAACTGAAAGCCCTATTTATTTATTTTTTCAGGTATACTGGCTCTCAGTTGATTATGTTTTGGTGGCTAAGGCAGCACTTGTAAGTATAGACATCATTATATTATCATTGAATTACAGAGAATGTTCTTCCTTATGATCCAAAAAAATTGAGGTTAGTTCCACCACTATTAAAATTTAACAGACAGCTCCACTTCACCCTCAATATTTCAAAAAAATTGATGCTGCTATCGTGGATTTCTAAGTTCTTGCAGAGTCCCTACCATATTCGAAAAAAGAAAATCTAAATTGGAATTTGTCACTTCATTGAAAGGGTAACTCAAAAAGTGAAGAAAGATTTTGGAGAGAACGAATGCCACTAGCAAAAGGATAGTTTAATATATAGATAATTAGTAATAAAACCCTAATGTAGTCAGGTATCCATTTACACATTTATCTAATAGTCTTAAACTCTCACACTCCTCAAATTGGAGCATATATAGTTATTGTACCTAGCTTGTTACAGAAGGTTTTAAATATGTCAGTATCCAAGTCTTTGCTGAAAATATCAATACCATGTCAAATCCTGATTACAAGTTGGCGTATATGGAGAAGTAATCAAATCCTTCATTACCATGTTGCAAACTAAAATGTTGGGTTTTATAGGTGAAATACGCATTAAGTGCTTAACTATGCTTTTAGTATAATTTTAGCAATAAAGAAGGTGCCGGATGAGTAGAGAAAGAATTCTTTAATACTTATATTTAAGAATAAGGAAGAAATGCAAAATTGTAATAAATATTATAATATTAAGTTAATAAGTCATACTGTGAGATTACAGAACTGGTAATTGAACAAAGACTAAGACATGCAATTAGAAGATCAATTTGATTTTTTTGCTAAGCAGATCAACAATAGAAGTTATTCATTTGCTTAGTGGTAGTAACAATTGATTCGGACAAAAGATATTTATGTACCTTCATTTGCAATGACATAGTGTGGGAAAATTCTAAATATGTTGATGTTTATTGTTCATCACGCCATTTTATTGTGAATTGTGTGGATAAGTAGTTTGATGAATGACCTCAAGCAAAAAATTGTTTAAGAATGTGTATGACAAGTAGACAATCTTTTAATAGATAGATTGATGAAATGGAAATATTTAATATTCATGAAATGGAAATATTGTGAAAGGTATTGGTGTATCACTTCTCAATATTCTTAAAAATGATTATAGTTTTTGAAGCAAATTGGTGTATCATTTCTGAAAATTGGTGACTTTGTTTTCACAGCGTTGTGGTTGTTTCTTTACGGCCATCATGTACGTTGAATATTGGTGTGAAGAGCATTTTGGTGGACTTTCCCTTGGGAACCCTAACTTTTCTAGCCTAGAAATGGTAAGCTTTATGATCATACTTGTTATTTAATAAAATAGCTTGCTTCTCAAAAAAGTTGTAGCAATTTAGTCCCAGACAGTCATTTGGCTAATAATATATATACTTTTGCTGCAGGAACCACATGTTGACCTTCTAATTGCAGCTATGACACAAATCAACGAGCCTGATGGTATATATGGGATTATCCGGACAAACAAGGTAAGCCTTTCTTTTGTAGCTTCATTTTTTCTGTTTCAGTTTTTTGGTTGTTGATGTTCTGGTTTTGTTATGAATATAAGAAAATGTAGACACAGTTGGTCCTTCAGAATGATCGAATTGGTGGACATGAAGGAAAAATTGGCCTGCATGAGAAGATGCATAGTTGGACACTAATATCTTTGTGCAGTCAATGACATATATGCATGATAAGTGGGTCCTGAAATGATTCCGTGTTTTATTAATCAATTATATAATGTACAAGTTGTCTTCTCATTACAGTGTTATTTTTCCATATATATATGTTTATTTTTGTTAAATTTTATGAAGCTGTTTCACAATGAATAATATACAAATAATTTTTGTTTTCTTGTTCTTCGTCTATCCTTTTATTTTCTTCTTCTTGTGTCATCTTGGAAGTGGTACTTCCATTTTTGAGATTAAGAGATTCATTTGGAGATACTGATTAAAAGTATAATGACTGAACCATGTGGATATCGCTCAATTCTCGTGCCATTGATTGATCTAGTTGTTGTTATCAAGGCATCTGCCTAGGTGCCAATGTTGCAACTAAACTTGAGTGTTTTCCGGAATTTTTCTTGTATACATTCAAAGGTATCATTATTTTTGTCTTATTTTATTTTGTATGTTATGACTTTGTAGTATAAATTTTTATCTAGAATTAATTTAGAGGTGGAGAAAGTTTGATTATTGTTATGTAGAGGAAGACTATAAGTGATACTTCTTTAGGGGGAAGTGCCTAAGTGGCATTGGGCACTAAGGTGTTTTTATATATGTTAAATATATAAGGCCCATTATGCCCATCCTTCTTGTATATATATATGTACTTGTATCGTTTGTAAAGAATATACGATGTTTTTCATCTTAACATGGTATTAGAGCTCAGGTTGTTTTCTAAACCTAAACCTAATCCACCGTCGTCCCCACCTCTTCTCCGTGAATGACCACTTGCCTGCTGCTGTTCCTCTATTCTGGTTGCTTGGTTTCACTTGGTGCTTGCTATCCACTAGGTTTCGCCCGACAGCTGCGACAAAGGTAAATGTGCTTCCACTATTCATCCTATTTTCCAATTTTGTTTCCAATGATTCCCTTGGTTCTACACATCGCCAATTTGCCATATCCTTACTTTTAGGGGGGGTTTGTGCAATTGGAAAATTATTTTCTGGAAAAAAGGAAAACATTTTTCCAATTTTTCAAGTGTTTGCGCACTTGGAAAATGAGATTTTTTTCTCCATTTGCAATAGGTATAAAGCCCACCTTGGAAAAAAATTTCAGACCTCCCCTCTTACGAAATTTTTTTCTTGTGTGGCGCAACCCTTGGTCGTCTTCTCCCCTCGTGCATCTCTGTGTCGAATGGTCGAGTGCGTCCCTACCCTTCCTCCCTTGCCGTGCACAATGCCTTTTCCCTCGCCATGCAACCCCGCAACCCTTCCTCTCCCATCGTGTGCAACGCCTTTGCCCTTACCGTGCAAACCCGCAACCCTTCCTCTCTCGTTGCACGCAACACCTTCTGCATTGACCACACAACCCTTCCGCCATTGCCGTGCAACCCTTCCACCCTCGCCAAACAACACCTTCTATTGTTGCTGCACAACCCTTTCTGCTGTTGCCGCACACCCCCTTTCGCCCTCGTCGTGCGTCGTGCATCAAATAATCTCCGATCTTCATTTTCATTTCTTCATTTCTTCATTTTCATTAGGTAAAAATACAAGGCATTTATAACTTGTTTTCGGGATGTCAAGAGGCTGAAGATATTATGTAAGCTATGCAAATAATAAAAATAAGTGATTTGAATGGTTGAAGTTCCAGGTGTGGATAAAAATAATATGTTATGTATGAATATTATGTAAGTTATGTAGAATGATAAAAATAAGTGATTTTCATTTGTAATTTTTTCAAAACTATCGCTGAAATTTGATGGTTGCAAATGTATTGTTACGTTGATTTTGATTAACATTATGAACATTTGTTTTACTGAAATTTTCTTCATTTTTTGTCATGCACAAATGCTAGGAAAACATTTTCTGTAACGTGCACAAACGTCAGAAATTTTTTCCAAGAAATTATTTTTCAAATTTGCCTTGAAAATTGTTTTCTAGATTTGCCAAATTTTCTGAGAAACTATTTTCTAGTTGCACAAACAAGCCCTTAGAATCACTTTTTAAGAATGTTCATGAAGCACTAACCCTTTCACATTAGAAGTTTGCCATGGATGTAGAGATGCTTGCCTTGCTTAGTTGTGGCACGTGGGAGTTGGTTTCTTGCCCTAAGGATACTTCTGTTGTTGAATGTTGTTGGGTTTTCACCATTAAGCGCAAACTAGATGATTTTGTTAATCACTATAAAGTGCGTCTGGTTACTTGTGGCTTTACTCAGACCTATGGAGTTGATTTTGTTGAGACCTTTTCACCAGTGGCTCGTCTCAATTCCAATCGCATTCTAATTTCTGTGGCTATCAATTAAGGGTGGAGCTTATCTCATCTTGATGTCCGTAATGCATTTCTGTATGGTGATCTTAATGAGCAGGTATTTATGGAGTAACCTTCCGAGTTTGTTGCTCAGGGGGAGAACATTGTATGCTTACTCAAGAAGGCTATCTATGGGTTGAAGTAGAGTCTGCGTGCTTGGTTTTCCAAGTTCAGTGATGTTATAGCATATTCATTCTATGTGGAAATGGAAAATGATTTTCATTTGATGACTTAGCTTCATTTTTAATGTCTTTTTTAATATTACTGCTTTCAACTTCTTTACTATTTTTAGATTCTTTACTACGGTTGATTTCCTCCACTTCTGCATCAAGTTTGTTTTTTAAATTAAATTCTACATCAATGTCTCCTTTGTTTATAAAATTGTCATTTACTTTTACATTAACATTTTCTTTGTTATCACCTTCTTTAGAGCCTTCATAACTTATACTAGATTTTAACATAATACTTACATCTTTTGGTTCTTCTTGTAAAATATTATCTAGTTTAGAAAGATTAGAATTAGATGAATTTCTTATTAACAGGTCAATCGATCTTTGAATTTCGTCTATCTTCTTTATATGATTAAATGATGTTATATCACAATATTCAATTTTTTCAGTTATCTCTGTAAATTGAACATTATCTTTTACAAAATTAACCTCTTGATCAGTTTAATTTGCTGTTGCTGTTGACAGATTTACATAGTTATCATTTTCATATTCGTTCAACGTTTTACTGTCTTCTAATGTCTGTAGTGAGTTTATCTATTTTTTCCTTCAATTGTTTTATTTTTAATGATATGTTTTGCATATAATTTTGATCATTCAACTTATTATGATTGCAATTTGAATAGAAATTTTGTATATCATGATTCTCCCATAAGTTATAATCGTCACTCTAGTTGTAATTATCTCGAGAATAAGCACTAAGTTTTTGTAAATTATGTTGAGAAGAGTATGCATTAAGTTCCATAGATGAACAATCCTTTTGAACCTAATGAGTTCATTATGATTTTCAGAATTTTAACCCCAAAAAGTACTACACTATTCTAAAATAGAAATAAAGCATTCAGATAAAATTTGCTAAAATAAAAACTAACAATTAATGCAAAGAAATTCTAATGCCATCCTAATCACACGAAATTAACAAAAAATTAACACTAGTTGAAAGAAATAAATCCCTGGCAACAGTGCCTAAAACTTGTTTGAACTTTTTGGAATAATTAATAATTAATATGCGTTCGATATATTTTAATTTCACTGCAAATGTACAGGTTCAAATGTAATTAGTATGCAATTACAAGTTTGTTTACAGAGATTTAGATGGTATAGATCAAAAACTTGTTATCTGAATGGGGTATAAAGGTTCCTTAGCCTATGAACATGTTTTGTGACAATCAAGTAGCCATCTATATTGCTGGTAATGAGTCCTTGTGGGAACGTACAAAGCATGTTGAAATTGATTATGATTATGTACGAGAATAGGTTGAAAATGGAATTATCACTCTCACATACACTCGATCTTCTAATGAGATTGCTGATATATTCACTAAGGCCTTGAGAATTAGTCTATTTGATGATTTATGTAACAAGCTGAAACTTCTTGATATATATGCTCCTATGGGGAATGTTAGATGTATAAGGCCCATTAGGTCTATCCTTCTTGTATATATATTTGTACTTGTATTATTTGTAAAGAATATACAATGTTTTTCATTTTAACAACATACATATTGTAGTTATATCTTATTCATAAGTTTCAAGGTGAAATTTAATGTTTTATGGTCATTTCGATGTGAGCATTGTGTTTCCACTAATACAATTATTGATTCTTGATAAGCTACCAATATTTGAAACCGTGGTTGGAAAATCAAGTTGATGCAAATTTAAAAGACAAAACAACATACTTAAAACATCGGGACTTCAAACACACCTTTCTTTTTCTTTTTAACATGAACAAACATTATATGTGCCTTCTCCTCTTCTTCATTTGTATGTATTCTTTCTTCCTTTGCAACTTCGAATGGATGTAGGAGACAAATCGGAGGAAATGGGGTGTATATGATGAGTGGCAACACAATAGAAGGCACCATGTGAATATAAGAGTAGAATGACTCTTAATGGAATTGCATAGAGAAGAAGTCTGATTTGTGGGTGTAAAAGCCCTAGTTGGCCCTACAAAGGAAGGAACTGGCATTGTAGATGCCAGCATGGGGAGGAATCGACGTTCTGGATGTTGGCACAAGAGAAACCGTGATGAGTGCTACATGGGAGAAGAACAGAGTGATTGTGTGTTCCTTATCTATGGGTGGTGGTAGTAGGAAACAACCCCTGAAGTGGGTCACATGGATGATGATCCTCACCAAAAGGGCATTTATCAGTCTAGTGCAGACCAACCTATGCTGATAGACCTTCGACAGAGTGGAGGCAATGGTAGAAACTTAGCTAAAAGGTTGAGTAGTAGAGATGGAGCCTCAATGGCACAACAACAAGAGAGAGGCTCAAACCCTAGGATTTGGGCAATGTAGAAGTAAGTCAAGTGTCACTTGGACATCCGAAAGTAGTAATAATAGTGGATCAGACACTATTTGTGCATTTAACAGCAACATGAAGAAATCGATGATGATGTCACCGACAGAAGAGTCACCCAAATGCTTTTGAAGACCCAAAGAACAGTGGCCCACATGGGGATAAACAACTCTTGAAGTAACCACACCGAGAAGAACCGACTGAAAGGGAGCCACTTGGATGAGATTAGCTCAGAAGTACTGATGAAGATTAGAGTTTCCGTCCTCCTTACCTAAAATTTTTTTTCTCAGACTTTCAAAACTTGTTGCTTTGATACCATGCGAAAAATAAGAATTGAAGTGAAAAATTTGATGTCATTTATAAAGCATAAGGTCTCTTTATAAAAAGGCTACATAGACATAACATATAACACTTGACCAATGTGAGAGTAAACTTACACACATTTATATCCTGATACGGTACTTTCTCTCACGCTAAGATAATGTGAAACCTCTATTTACAAAGGCTACATAACACCCACTAGATAAATTTAACTAATGTGGAACTAAATCATGAGATATGTGACGATGCTATGTGGTGTTGTTCCATCAATGTTATTGGATGATTTGATTGTAGCATCTGCAAGTGTTTGTTTTTGCAAGGTTTTTTCATTATTTAATTGCCTTTGTTGATTGAGTATAATGTTATCAATAATCTGACTTTTTGGATTTGTCATTAATGTTCATTGTTACCTATTGTACATTGTAAAACCATTGTTCATCATTGCATATCTTTGCTACCTACCTGCTGACTGCTACTGCTATGGCTACTATGATGATCCCTTTCTTTTAATGTGCCTATTGCGATTATCTATATTTAGATTCATTGTTGAAGTTATGTTTGAGTTTGTTGCAAGTTTGGTATCTTAAATGCTTTAGAGGGACGACCCTTGTAGGGATTTTTAGACAAGTTAAGGTTTCTTGTGGGTATAATCCTACATTGCTTATTATGTAATAATGTTTTTCTTGAAACCATCATATTTAAAGGCATTGTGTTTGTTTATAAATCTGTCAACTTTTCCACCATTTGATAGCTTCCACTACATCACTTGCATTGCAATGTTAGGTGCATAGTTAGTGGTTTAATTTCTTAATCAGTGTTCTCAGTTTACGCAGCAGCTTGTTTTGATATTTACTTATTTGGCTTCTTAGCAGCTGACTTCTCAAATTATTACATATGAACATGAGGAAAAATGGAGTCAAGTTCTTGAGTATTATGACCTCCTAGTTAGAACATCTGAAACAAGACCAGATAGTTCAACAGGAAATGCATTCTCAAAATATTCTGAAGGAGTGTTCAATTTGTGTTCTTCCACCGAGGCAAATAAAATTGATGGATGGAAGTCACGTAAAGGATTGATGAGATCTTTGCAACAGATAGGTTGTTCACATGTTCTTGGTGTCTATTGCCAAGGCTTGGCTGGTCAGAAAGATAATTTTCAAGAGGATCCTGAGTTTAGTGAGCTACAGGTCAGTATTTAACTTGAACATGCTATGCAATCTTTAATTTTGTGGCATCAATGTTAAATACACCTGTAGTTTTTTTCTGCCTTTTCCTGCAAATAAAATATGTTTAAATGTTTTGTTGTTGATTAAAAATCAGTCTGTTACTAACACTGTTTTTTGATTTAACCATTATGTTTGCAGTACGAAGCTGCTTGGAGAGCTGGGAATTGGGATTTTACTTTAGTTCCCTTAGAAACTAAGCCATCCTATTGCTCACAGCATTTCAAAAATATTCATTTTAATGAAAACCTTCACAGGTTTTTTCTTTAGTACCTTGTTATTCTTTAACACGATATGTTCCTCTCTGTTATCTTAGTTTGTGACTTCTTGCATCTGTAGTATATTTTCTTTTTAGGGTCTTTTCCTGGTCCTCAGATCTTGTATTTTTTTGCTTTACTTATATTTTTCTTGTTTGCTGTACTCTTTGTATTTGGCTATTGTGAGTTAAGAGCTACAATTTGTATTCTTCCTGTCAATGAATTCAGTACAAAAGTGAAATCAGCTGTAACCTTTATAGTTTTATTTATGGAATGTTCTGGTTGGTCAGAATGTTGTTGCTATGTTCTGCCTGCTCTGTCAGTGGTGTGTGTGGAAATGAGCTAGAGAGAGGTGTGGGATGTTGCATGTGACAGAGTGCTTCCGTGGAAGCAACAGTCATGTTGGCCATGGCCAAGTTCCAGTTTGGGACTTTGAGCTTAGGTGTCGCTCATAACCATTCCTGACAGAGTGGTATTGATTTTTGTGTTGGACTTGCATGAGTAGGAGTACTTTGGGTAGGTGTATAGTTCTCATATGTTGCAAGTTCTATTGGGTCAGTTCCAAAGCCTTTTAAGCCTGTGTTAAGGGTTTTAGTGTGGGTGTATACACCTATGTTATGACTTTGAGGAAGTATAAGTTTTTATTTTTATTTTTATTTGTAATTAAGAATAGAAGGATAAAGAAAAATACTTGATTTGAAGAAGATTATTTTTGTTTTACTTTGGTGGCCATTTATTATTTTTTCTTTTATAATTATTTATTTTAAGTAGAAGGTAATAGGTTTTTGATATTTCATTTAATATAAACATATTTTGAAATTTGTGGAAAAGTGAAAGTGATTGTTTTTTTCAATCATTAACAAGAGATTTATAACGTATATATACATACAGATGGTCATTTTTCACACAACATTCTCAATTATCTAATATATCATTAATGCTAGCACTTCCCCTCGAGTTGGAGTATAAATATCTAATATGTCCAACTTACCATAGAGTCTTCAAAAATCCTTTACATTTAGTCCCTTAGTGAAGATGTCAGGTCGTTGTTGCAAAATGGAGTGTATGGAGTAGATACAATTCTTTCCATTACTAAATTTCTAGATGTAATGACAATCACCTTAATATATTTTGTTCTCTCATGAAAAATAGGATTACTAGCAATATATATTACTGCTTGATTCTCACAATGCATCTTTATGGGAGTAGCTACATGGAATGCCAACTCGGTAAGAAAGTGTTTTATCTACATCATTTCATATCCAACACAGTCCACAGATCAATATTTCTCTTTTGCACTCGAATGAGAGGCTACATTTTGTTTCTTACTGCACCATGTCACTAAATTTCCTCTAATATATGTGCAATAAGCTAAGGTAGACTTTCAGTCTTCACAGTCTCTAGAATTGATCAGTTTTCTATGATTTTATACTAACTCATATCTAATATGTCCAACTTGCTATAGAGTGTGAGAAAGCTTTAACCTAAAGGTGACCATGATTTTTATATACGAAACCCTTTTTAGGAGTGCCCTTGACATACGTGAGGACTTTCCATGGCTGTTGCATAAAATTGTGAGAGAAGTCCTATAGCAAAGGTGATAGTTAGGTGGGTAATTGTCAAATAGATTAGTTTCCCTTTGTCTCTTGTACTTTTTTGAATTTTCTAAAAACTCTAAAATGTCATCCCAAAAAGGAGGATCTTGTTCTATCAAAGTGCTTTCTAGTTTACACTCCATAAGCTTGGTTTCTTACACTAGGTCCAGTGTATACTTCCTCTGAGAGAGAGACATCTTCCCTTTTGTATATGCAAATTCTATTCTCAAGAAGTAATAGGGTCATCCTATGTCTTTGGTTTTGAAGTGTGTTGTAAGATGTGCTCTTGTCTTTGCTATGCCATGTGAATCCCTACCTATTATTGAGATATCATCTACATAGATAGCAATGATGATATGTCCATCTTTGGTGTGCCTTATAAAGATTAAGTGATCTGCTTGGCATCTTTTGAAGTCTCCCTAAATTACGATCTCACTAAATTTTTGAAACCATGTTCTTGGATTTTGCTTGAGTTTTTAAATTGCCTTTTTAAGAACAACTTCTTACAAATTGTCATATAGAAAGACGTTCTTAACATCAAGCTAATATATTTTCCAAGATTTATTGACAGTCACTGACAATAGCACCTGAATGGAGTTTCCAAAGATGAGCCACCAAAGAAAAAGTCTTTATAATTCATACAGTTGGTTTGAGTAAAACTATAAGCATTGTAGCGATCTACAGTACCATCAAGTTTGTATTTAATGGTATACACCTAACCACAAGTAACAACACTAGTACTAGTGGGTTAAAAGATAGGTGTCCATGTCTGTTAAGATATTAGTGTAGCCATCTCAACATCCATAACAACCTTCTAATGAGGTAATTGTATTGCCTTCTTGTAATTTCTAGGAATAGACTCCGATGTAATATTGACAGCAAAATCCCTGGGTCTAGCATGTAAGTGATAATAAATGACAAAGTTGGAAATGAAAGGAATGGTGCAAGTTCTTGTACTTTTTCGTAGGGCTATAGGAATGTTAGAAGAAGCAGGGCTGTAGGAACCATCGTCTGAGGAGGAAGTAGTAAGGTCTGCAGGAGTAGACGGTGGTGTATGCAGTTGATGATATACCTAAAGTGGGCCTCTTATTTGTATCTGGTAAGACAATTGGAATAGGTAGGGGGACACTGCCATCAAGACCTCTATGACACTCGAAGAAGAGATGAAACTCAATAAAAGAAACACTATGTGGGAGGGTGGTAATAGTGATACCCTTTTTAAGTATGCAAGTATCCCATGTAGGTGCATTTAAGTGACCTAGGGGCAAACTTGTCTTGACCTAAGGTTAGATCGTGGACAAAGGCAACACAACTAAAAACCTAGGGAGTAAAGGAAAACAACTCATTTGCATGTTATAGATGACATAGAATAGTGGAGCAACAATTGAGAGGTAGCTACATTATAAGAAATAGACCAAAAGTTGCAAGGCTTGTTGTGTTAAAACTAGTTTTGGTGTCATTAGAGAAGTCACAAGAAACGCCACTGTGGAGGGTGAGTGTCGCATAGGCCAAAATAGAGAGCAACGATAGCGTGAGAGTGTGGCAAAGACAAATGAGCGAAGAGAGATGCATTGTTGAGAGGGTTGTTTGCGAGACGTAGCAAAGGGAGATGCGATAATATATGAGTTGCTATGGAGAGGAGGGTGTTGAATGAGTTGTGTCGATGGGTTGTTTGCGAGACGTAGCAAAGGGAGATGCGATAATATATGAGTTGCTATGGAGAGGAGGGTGTTGAATGAGTTGTGTCGATGGGTTGTTAGGGTTAACAAGAGTGAAAAGTGAAAGTGATTGTTTTTTTTTCATTGCTAACAAGAGATTTACAACCTATATATATGCATATGCAGATGGGCATTTTACATATAGCACCCTCAATTATCTAATATATCAATAATACTAACAAAATCATTTGTTTGATTATGTTGTATGCTTGTTTAGATCATCATTTTGCATTTAGGTTATTTTTCCCAATTAAGTTAGCCAAACATGTTTTTTCCTTATGGTGGACCTATATGTAGAAATTGGTCATGACTTGTAAACCATTGAAGGAAATGGGATGGGTTTCCATTCTTCCTTCACTCATCCCTTAAAATCACAAACAATACACTCCTATCAAAAACATGGTATTTAGTGTTAGTATCGATTTGAGAGTCAGTATATTAGAAAATAAAGATGTATCAAGTATCAATGGAAATTTCTATAGAGATAGATTAAAGTCATGAAAATGTTGAATTTCAATGAAAGGTTTTGGATTTTAACTTTAAACTGAAAGATAAAATAAAAGAAATTATAATTTTAAAATTTCTTAAATTTAATTTTTAATCAATTATATCAAAGATCATTACATACAATCAATTATAGATCTGTATGCTTGTGGATAATTGTGAACCTAAATAGAAAATTTGTAAAAAGAAGAAGCATATGTATTGCTAACCTTAAAAAATATAATTTAATACCATATATTGTGTTCAAGGGGTCATAGTCATCATCACATTGCAAAGTATAATTCATTTGACCACGTCTCATACATTTTGTCAATTGTACATAATGAGTCATAGTAGTGGAATAGCATCTATGATGATCAGTAGTCATATTGTAATATTCAGCATTAGGCGCACTTTAGATATTTCCCACCTCTGGATATTGCTGCTTGTAATTTAGATGCCTTTTGAATATTTTTTCATGTCTCCATCCCTTGTTTGTGATTTGTTAGATTATTAGGTTATTGGATACTTCAGGATCCATTTAAGGATCCACTCTCCTTTTTCCCTTTATATATGTAATGCACTAGACTGAAATAGATACAAGAGACCAAAACCCATCTTTAGGGTTTTTGTCCCACCTTTCTTCTCCTCTCTTTTTCCTTCTCTCTTTCCACTTGGTATTAGAGCTGAGGTTGCTTACGAGGACAGGGAACGAGAGGCTCGTCGCAGCCTGCTGTTTGTCGCCACTCCTCGCCGTAGGTGTCCCTGTGTGCGACGTGCGCATGCAAGTCGCGGCCTGCTGCCGCCAGACGTAGGCGTCCCTGTGCGCGACGTGTGCACGCGAGTTGCGGCCTGCTACCGCCAGACGCAGGCGTCCCTATACGTGACGTGCGCACGCGAGTCACGACCTGCTGCCACCAGACGCAGGCGTCCTTGTGCGTGACGTGCGCACGTGAGTCGCGGCCTGTTGCTGCCAGCCGCACGTGTCTCGCACGCGCGCGTCCTGTGTGCGCCTTCCTGCGTGCACTGCCTACTGCCGCTACCCTGGATGCTGCGTACACTGTTGCCGTTGCCTCTAGGCGTGGGTCTTCCTTAGGGCAGATGTCTTAAGGGTCTGCCCGTGTCTTGATCTTGCTGTCCCGAGTTTGCTTGATCCACCATAGACTCGGCTTTATCATCCTTGGTCTGCTTGGTCCACCGTAGACCTGCCCATGGCCAACTCCTCAACCTCTAGGATTGGTGACCTCCTTGTTAGGAGCTTCTCTAGCATCTCCCAAAAATTAAATGGGTCAAATTATATACTTTGGACGCAAAATTTCGAGAATGTTGTGATAACTTTCTGTCAGGAGCATCATTTGTATCAACCTCCTCCTGATGTGAAAGACCCACAATACAAAGATTGGCTGGCTGATGACGTCGCTATTATCACTTGAAAGATATCTAGTATGGATAACTCTATTGCCAATGGAGTATCCATGCTTAGACCTGCCAAGGTTCTATGGGATACTGTTCTTTACATCTATGGTAATGATAAAAACATATCTAAGACCTTTTCTGTCTATGAGAGCTTACTTCAGATTAGACAGGGTGACAGTTCCATTCAACAATTGTTCAGTACTCTTCGAGGATTGATGAACGAGCTAAATGTTTATCAACTTCCCACCTCTGATATCCGCACGTTCCAGCGCTACCGGGAGGAGCTTGCTGTCGTTGTGTTTCTTGCTGCTCTTAACCCAGATGTTGTATCTCAGATTCGCGGATCTATTCTTAGTGCTGAGCCCATGCTGAGCCTAGATGAGGCCTTTGGCAAGGCTCTACGTGTTGCTACTAGCTTATTTGAAACCCATGCTACTGACCTATCCACCTTGGTTGCCTCCCGTGGTCGTAGTGGACGTGATGATAGATCATGACCCAAGTGCCAGTGGTGTGGCAAGTTAGGTCACAAGACTGAGAAGTGCTGGGAAAAGTTTCCACACTTAAAACCTCAATTTGCTTGTGTTACCACTTTTGAGCACAAACTGCTCTTCCAGTTTCTTCTAGGCCTACTATTGTCACTTTATCTCAGGAAGATTATGCTCGCCTTCTTCAGGGACAAGGACAATCTCCTGCTGCCATGATAGTACAGGTCCCGTTCCGTCATTCAGGTATACAATCTTTTGAGGCCCTGATTGCTTCTGCAGGTGATTCTTGGGTCATAGACTCTGGCACAACTACCCATGTTTCAGGTACCTCTACCCTGTTTGAGAAGCTTTGTACTCTTCCTGATCACACCTCTATTACCATTGCTGATGGTCGCTTGTGTCCTATATCTAGACAGGGGGAGATTCAAGTCTCCTCTCAGATACGGTTAAACGACGTCCTATATGTGCCCAATTTTTCCTTTAACCTATTGTCTATTAGCGCCATCACTTTCCAGTTACAATGCTTTGTAACCTTTTTCCCTTTTCATGTTGTTTTTCAGGACTTTCAGACGGGGAAGAGGATTGGTTTGGGGCGTAAGTCCTCAACTTCTAGAGCTTATGTGTTAGTCCGGGATCGTATTCCTAGAGGATTGGCTGTTGGGATCGATAGTTCTGATCCCTCTTTTTTGTGGTATTGTCGGTTTGGACATCCTTTACATCAAAAGCTGTGTCAAGCCCTTCTTTGGATTTCTGTTCCTACTTTTCAATGTGAGTCTTGTCAGCTTGGGAAGTACCATCGTGTAACTTTTAAGCGTCTTCGTCTTGCGTCTCCTACTAGTATCTTTGATATTATTCACTGTGATATCTGGGGCCTTAGTTGTGTCACGTCTGTTGGAGGGCACAAGTACTATGTTGTCTTTGTTGATGATTACTCTTGTGTCTTGTGGACTTATCTATTAAAGTCTCGTAAAGATGTTTTTGATGTACTCAAAATTTTTTTAGCTAAAATAAAAAATTAGTTTTCTATTTTACCCAAAGTCTTGCGCACAGATAATGTTCTTTAGTTTTTTAGTCAGGATTTTCAAGCTATTTGTGCCTCCTTTGGAATTATTCACTAGACTATCTGCCCTCATACTTCTCAACAAAATAGGGTTGCTGAACGCAAACATCGTCATATCTTGGATGTTGCTTGGACTCTCATGGCTCACATGAAGGTTTCCCATTATCTTTGGTCTGATGCGATTCTTACTTCTGTTTTCTTAATCAATCGTATGCCTTCAACTCCCTTGAGAGGGGTTGTCCCTCTTTCTCGTTTGTTCCCTAACCGCGACCTTTTTCCTATATCTCCTAAGGTATTTTGGTTGTGTGGCGTTTGTCCACGACCACACTCTTGGTCTTGAGAAGCTGTCCCCCCGTGCCATCAAGTGTGCCTTTGTTGGTTATTCTCATCGTCAAAAAGGGTATCGGCTATATCATTCTCCAACCCTACACTATTATGCCACCATGAATGTTACCTTCTTTGAGTCTCAGTTTTACTTATCTGATGAGTCACCACTCTCCACCAGCATGCCCATTGATACTCCTGAACCCTCACCCCTCAACATTCCTTTGCCTAATATTTTCACACCTTCCGTTGAGGACTCCTCTCATTCGCAGATTAGCCAGTCTGACACCTTGTAGGTTTACTGTCGACGAACACATGCTCCTCCAGTTGAGAACTCGTCCTCCACCTCTGATCCAGCTGTAGGTTCTACTCCTATGGTACCACCTTCTCTCCTTGTTGATAATGACCTTCCTATTGCCTTACGTAAAGGAACTCGCTCATACACTCAACATCCTTTATCTCATGTTGTATCTTATGCTAGCCTTCCTTCTAACTCTCGTGCTTTTGCTCTAGCCATCTCTGACGAGTCTGTACCCAGGGATTATCAGGAAGCTTTTCAGGTTCCTCATTGGAAGGCTGCCATGGATGAGGAGATGGGTGCTCTTCTCTCTCGTGGTACATGGGAGCTTGTTTCATGTCCTCCTGGGGTGAATGTGGTCTCCTACAGGTGAGTGTTTGCCATCAAGCGCAAGCCTGATGGCTCTGTTGAGCGTTACAAGGCACGTTTAGTTGCTCGTGGCTTCACTCAGGAGTACGACGTTGACTATTCTGAGACTTTCTCGCCAGTGGCACGCTTAGACTCCATTCGTGTTATTCTCTCTCTGGCTATCAATTCTTCCTGGCCATTGGTTCAGTTGGATGTCAAGAATGCATTCTTGTATGGTGATCTTGACGAGCAGGTTTATATGGAGCAACCTCCTGGGTATGTTGCTCAGGGGGAGACACGTGTCTGTGATATTCACAAGGCCATTTATGGTCTCAAGCAAAGTCCCAAGGCCTGGTTTGAAACCTTTTGCAAAGTTATGTGGAGTGATGGTTTTCACAGTTGTAGAGTAGATCACTTTATCTTTGTCAAACACACTACTCATGGGGTTGTCATTCTTGCCATATATGTGGATAATATGTTATTGATTGGTAGTGATACTTAGGGCATTGAAGACACCAAGCTTTTTCTGTGCAGACACTTTGCCACCAAAGATATGGGCACCCATCGTTACTTCCTAGGCATTCAACTAGTGGATTCAGATGAGACCATGTCGCTGTCCCAGAGGAAATATGCCTTGGATCTACTCAAAGAGACTGGGCGTGAAGGGTGTAAACCAGAGGAGACAGCCATTGAACAGACCCACTCTTTATGGGACACTGAATCCCCCTTGTTTGATGATCCAGGTAGATATAGGAGACTTGTTGGAAAACTTATTTACCTGACCGTCACCAGGCTTGATATATCTTATACAGTTAATTTATTGAGTCAGTTCATGCACTCTCTCTGGAAAGTTCATTGGCAGGGGGTCCTTCGCTTACTGGCATATATTAAACGCACTCTAGGAAAGGGCCTTCTATATAAGAAGCATGGTCATGTTGGCATTGAAGGCTATTCCGATGCTAGCTATGCAGGAGACAGAAACAGTAGGAAGTCTACTTCTGGTTGGTTGACCTTTGTTGGGGGTAATCTTGTTACTTGGAGGAGCAAGAAACAGAATGTGATTGCAAAATCTAGTGTCGAAGCAGAATACAAGAGTATGTCCAACACATCAGCTGAGCTTGTGTGACTCAAGGCGTTGCTATTTGAACTTGGAGTTGATTATACCAGTCTAATGCGAATGTACTGTGATAATCAGGCCGCCATACATATTGCATCCAACCCTATGTTTCATGAGAGAACCAAACATGTGGAAGTAGATTGTCACTTCATTCGAGACAATGTTCAGAAGAAAGTCATATCTACACCTTTTATCAAGTTTGAAGATGAAGTGGCGGATATTCTCACCAAATGATTGAATGCTACTCCTTTTAAAAGGTTATGCTGTAAGTTAGGCATGTGTGATATGTATATGCCCCAGCTTAAGGGAAAATGTTAGATTATTGGGTTATTGGATACTTCAGGATCCATTTAAGGATCCACTCTCCTT
>JAMKPZ010000389.1:0-55202 GCA_024699675.1 Amphibolis antarctica | reverse complement strand
ATATTAGGGTGAATTTTTTTTAAAATAATTCGATTTTACTTAAAAAATATTTTGATTAAATATTTAAAAACACTCCCTTTTCAAATGACACATGGAAAATAATCGATTGAAAAGGGAGTGTTTTTAAATATTTAATCAAAATAATTTTTTAGTAATTAGTTAAAATCGAATTATTTTAAAAAAAATTCACTGTAATATTTAAGTTAAAAAAAATCCACCCTGAATTATTTTTATTGAACACTAAATAATTAAAATTAAATTAATTTTAAAAAAATCCATAAACATCTTTCAAATTTAATCACCATATTCGTAATTAATGAAAAATTAATTATACGTATGTGAATGAATTTTTTCAGTTAAAGGAGAAAGTGTTTTTAAATTTCACCTGCTGCATGAGAGTGTTTTGAAATTTCACTTGCTGATGAGAGAGAGTGTTTTTAAATTTCACCTGCAGCATGAGAGAGAGTGTTTTTAAATTTCACGTGCATGAGAGAGAGTGTTTTTAAGTTTTTCAATTTCAACCGTCGATCTCACGATCGACGGACGTCTACAGAAGTGACTTCTGTAGGCATCTATAGAACTCGTGCCCTCTTAAAGATATGACAACTAATTTCATACTTTATGTCATATCAGGTGTACACAATATATAAAAATAAAGATTTCATTGCATATACAAAAAAGAGTATAAATATACAACTACAATAAAATCAAATACAAATAATACCTATAACGTACATATAACGGCCATTTGACTTGCTCTCTTTTTTTTTTGTTATGAGCAGTTTGACTCATTCTTAGGAGCATAATTTCTAGGTATTTAAGTTAACCCAATATTTTTAGGTAATTTGGGCTCATATTGAGGAGCATATTTGATGCGTGAAAGAATAAAAGGTGTAGACGTCCTAGCTCATTAAGGCTTGTATAGAGATACCAGAGAAATATTTTGTTAGTTCATTGTTATTTCATAAATTTGTTATAAAGAGTTATATTATGTTATAGTGGCCTCTATAATAGGGGTTGTTTTGTTTTACTGTAACAAACTCATGATTAATATAAAAGGGGGTAGACGGACATCTTATTAGTTTGACACTTACATTTTCTTCTTTACCTAAGCTGCAACTCTCTTGCATTGTTCACTTGTGTGATGTGATCTGAAGATCAAGTGGTAGTGAAGGCAATAATAATCTGTATTTGCACTTGGTGGAAGAGAAGAGAAGTATAGGGAGAAAAATCCCTTATATTAACTTAAGATGAAGATTAATACAAGGAATTAATAAAAAAACTCCCCTCCCTCTTCCTATTAGACACACTAAAATGAGAAGAAAGAAGCCTAGGCCAAAAGAACCAAAAAGAGAGAGACGCCCCTTTTCTATACACTAATACACACACATATAGTGTAACAACCTCCTAAAAATATGTTAGCAACCTACATGAAATCCGCACAAGACTAAGTCTCATAATACTTGGTCTTCCATATCTACCCTAACTTGCAAACACATCCATGCAAACACCACGTACGTCGCATGCTCACACCACTTTGCAAGCACACATGCGAACCACTATTCCCACGCTGATAGTTTCATGGAACTAGCCATCCATGACGTCTCCATGCAAGCTATGTCCAATCTCAAATGCCAATGCAACCACGATGCTAACACCATGCACGATCTCCATGGAGCCACAACTTCGAACAACTTCATTTTCATGTCCACGCTATGTTCTTCGACGTTGAACACCACCGAATGCCATGGCCTCCAGGATTTTATTTTGGATCAAACAATAGATTAGAGGATGAGGAATATTTTCCAATTAGTATCAGAGGTATTCGAGAGCTCACAACGACAAATAAGGAGCTGTAGACAACTTGTTGTCATGAAGAAATAGATTGAGAAGGAGTTGATCTTTTTCCTTACTTGGTGTCAGTAAATATCTCAAACTTTAAGTTGAACATAACGAACTTCTTGTAGAGATTGATAGCAGACCCTCTAAGGCTCACACACTCACGGTTGATTGAAGGTGGATTAAGGAAGAACAAAACAATCACAAGAACACATAGGATTTACGTGGTATAGCTATGCCTATGTCCATGGGTGTTGGTCTCTCAGTTCTTCTCATTCAACATTCAAGTTACATAGAGTGATACATCTGAGGGTTACAAGACCCACATATATATAGGGCGGCACAAACCCTAATCCCATCATTTCAATGATGATTGATATCCTAGGATAGATCCAATCTAGGCCATCAATCTCTAGTAGAGAAATCACCTTCCGTTACATTTCTCAGACATAACAGGCTTGCATGGTAATCTTAGTCGAATAGCTCAGCACCTTTGTTGTGTTTCCCTGAAACACAACAAACTTACTTCGTGGTGTTACTTTCAGCAACTATTCAGTAGCTTCATTGAGTTAACTCAAAACGCAATGGACTTATTCCATTGTGTTAACTCTAAATAGTTCAGTGGGTCGGTTGTGTTAGTTGTGTTAACCTGTAACACAATGGACTTACTCTGTGGTGTTAACTCGATAGTAATTCAATGACTCCATTGTGTTTAGCCTAACACAATAGACTTACTCCATTGGCTGTGTGTCCACCATGAGCTTTCTGCCTTATCTTTAGAAGTTCTGACCTGGTCCATCCAACTATCCTTTGAAGCATCTGGACCAACCTACTAGCGTTCACTTCAAAAGTTCTGAACCTTCTTGAGTCTGTCTTCACACTCAACAATTTCCCACTTCAAGACTGACTTAGTGACCTACATTCACACCTATAATAACATGTATAACAAAGTAATCAGAGAGAATTGACTAGTACCATGTCTCCATTCATCAAGTAACTTGGAGACCAACTAGAGCTTTGCATAGCTCTAGTTTCCATCTATTCAAGGCCTTTGTTAGCATATTTGATGGACTCCTTGCTCTAGCTACTTTCCCCAAATTCAATAATTCTAGTTTCCATCCATGGGTGCTTGTAGACCAACTTCTCCTTACGAGTGACTTTAAATCCTTTAGGTTGGTGCATATAAATTTCTTCCTCCAATTCTCCATGAAGAAATGCGATCTTTACATCTAGCTGCTCTAGATGTGGGTGTTCAGAACTCACCTTTTATAGGTTTTGATGATGTCATTCAACTTGATATGAAGAAGATGAAGATATAACGGAATCAAGTCAAAACTACAAAGTCATGAAGTCAAAAGAGGATGAAGAAACTGCAAGAAGCATGTTAAAGAAATTTCAAGAATTAAATATGAAAGTGTTGAAGCCAATGAAGATAAATCATGAGCACACACATTCATTTAAAAAGTTTTGGACACTAGTATAGGTGACTGCACCTTCTCTTTCATCCAGCTATCACCCAGAAACCCATGAGTTTCCACTGGCCCTGCCGTCAGATGGACCGTGGTACAGAGAATTGAAAGGTGTTTGTGTGAGCGCATCACCACATGCGGTTGATGGCTTGTTGAATGGAGTCACCACCTTATTTTTAGGTAGAAAACAAGGAAAACCGGATGAGGAAGTGTCCTTCCACCATCGAAACGATAAAACTACTAGAGTGACGTAAAATTGCATGACGATATACGAAATGTGAGAGAACTGGATACGGGGCTTAGGGGACTGTTGGGGAAGGTGTTAGGCACACCCAGACAGCCTGGGAAATCTTGGCCTCTCTCCGGCTCTAAAACGGAAAACTACGATAGTCAATTTGGCCACACGTGACCTTATCCTGAAAAACTTTCCGCGGCCACCGGATAGCCGGTTGGATATATCGGCTGCAGCGTCATATCCCCATACTAGAGATGAGAACTTGCATTATTACTTGGCCAGGGCCAGCAAGGATGCATGCCGGAGATGACATCCCAGAAATCTTTCTGGGGCACCGGGAATGTAGACTTACATTTCCCGGAGATTGGGGACTGGCTACCGGTTTTTATATCGGTTCGCCGAAGGCAGGCCAGCTGATTCCCCGAACCATCTGCGCAAGGATGGGTTTTCGGGGTTGGACCTGCTCGTCATGTGTGCATCGTGTGTGCCTCATGTGACGTGTAAGTCATAAAAGGGAATTTACCGAGGAAAGGAGCGTACTTGTCCAGACCTGATCTCTCGATCAGTTGGTGGAGAGTCAGATGGAGATGTCAGTCACTGGCTTGTCTGAAAGTGGCGGCCGTGTGGAGTCCTGCTCATGCTCATTCTTCATGGTCATGGGGGAATTGGCTTCTTGGTTGGCTTGTGGGATGTTGGTCTAAGAAGCCGACGGTCGGTCCATCTGGAGGCGGTGGCTGCGTGGATACCTGATCAAGTTGATTTTTTGTGACCGTGGGGAGCCGGCCCTTTGGGTTTCGCCATTGGTAGCTGCCAAGTGCGCGAAATGGGACAGAGGGGTAGAATGCCCCTAGTTCTGCCCCGAGGTACATGGCATCTGGAGGAGATGGCGGGTTTCCGGTTGAAAGTGCTGGCAACCGGTTGGATAGCGCCGGCGACCGAATGAAACCCCCACAAGAGGTTGGTTGTTCCGTGCCGTGGGGGGACCGGTCTGAAAAAAAATCGACAGCCGGCCCATCTGAAGGCGGCAGCCATGTGGATCGCCGGTCGAACTCGCTTTTCTTGGTCTTCGGGGGGGTGGTCCAAGAAAGTGGCAGCCTCGTGGATCCCTGATCGAACTCGTTTTTCTTGGTGTTCGGGGGGGCCGGTCTAGGAAGGTGGCAGCCGGCCCATCTGAAGGCAGCAGCCGCATGGATCCCTGGTCAAACTTGTTTTTCTTAGTCTTCGTGGGGGTCGGTCCAGGAAGGCGGTAGCCGCGTGGATCCCCGGTCGAACTCATTTTTCTTGGTCTTCGGGGGGCCGGTCAAGGAAGGCGGAAGTTGGCCCATCTGAAGGCGGCAACCACGTAGATCCCCGGTCGAATTCATCTTCTATGGGTAGAACTTTTTCAGCTGCGATAAATTGATTGGGCCGAACTCTTGTTGGGTGGCTTCATCAAAAAGGTAAATGGCTCCCCTGCTGAGGATCTTGGTGACTATGTATGGGCCACACCAATTTAGGGAGAATTTTCCCTTTGAACCTGTTGGAGAAACGGAGCGAAGGACTAGATCACTAGATTTAATGGGTCGGGGACGAACCTTCTTGTTGTAAGCCCTTGCCATTTTTCTTTGATAAGTCTGGGCGTGGTTCAATGCCCTCAACCTTCTTTCATCAAGGAGGTTCAGTTGCAGTAGGCGCGATTCTGACCACTGATCATCGGAGTCCGCTGCTTCTTTGAGGATGCGAAGGGATGGAAGTTCTACTTCCAATGGCAACACTGCTTCAGACCAGTATACCAGCGAGTATGGTGTTGCTCTGGTGGCAGTTTGTAAAGATGTTCGGTAGGCCCAGAGTGCATACGGGAGGTGGTCATGCCAATCTTTTTATGTTTGGACCATCTTCTTAAGAATCTGGACTAGCGTCTTGTTAGCTGCTTCGACTACTCCGTTCATCTGTGGCTTGTAGGGGGATGCCCTTAGGTGAGGGATGTGACACTGCTCGAGATAGCTGGTGACCTACTTGGCTGTGAAGTTGGTGCCGTTATTGGTCACTACCTCTAAGGGGACGCCATACCTGGTGACGATGTTGTTGTGCAAGAACTTCTGGGTGGCGGCTATCGTGACTGTCTTGTAGGATACAGCCTCTACCCACCTTGTGAAGTAATCGATGGCTACCAGTATATACCGGTGTCCATTGGTGGCTGTTGGCTTGATCTCACCTACCACATCCAAGGCCCACATGGAGAATGGCCAAGGAGAAGCCATGTTGTATAATTCCTTGGGGGGCACGTGGATGAGGTTTCCATGTACCTGGCATTGGTGACAACGATGAACGTATGCGGTGCAGTTTGCTTCCATTGTGCTCCAGTAGTAGCCTTGGAGCATGATCTTTTTCGCCAGGAGGATCCCATTCATGTGGGATCCGTAGACACCTTCATGGATTTCTTGCATAACCGTACGTGCCTCGGGTGAGGTTACGCACCGGAGAAGAGTTTGGTTGTGAGATCTTTTGTAGAGCTATCCCCCGCTGAAGATGTAGTCGGTTGCCAGTCTTGACAATGTACATCTATCTTGGGTGGTAGCCTCTGGGGGGAACTCTCCGGTCTCCAAGAAGGCTTGTATATCTGAATACCATGGGTGATCCTCTTGCTGCGAATTCCCCAGGTTATCATTTGGGGACCTATGATCTGTATCATTTGGTTCATCAGCCGGAACCGGTTCTCTATGTTGGTGGTCGTTGGTGTGGCCATATAGAGGCAAAGCTGTGGGTCTAGCGTCGGCCTATCTAGGGACTTCTATAAGGCGGTAGACATCCTCGCTGTAGGCTGGTTGGTGAAGTGTTGTGACTTCTATTGCAATGCTTCGTCCTTCCGTGACCACTACCCATGAGACTAGGACAGCTAGAGCATCTACCTATGGGTTACGCTTGCGACTGATGTGTTGGAAGTGGACGAACCGAAAGTCTCTTGCTAATTATAGTACGAGTTCCTGATACGGCTGAAGCTTGGGGTCTCGGGTTTTCCATCTGTTGAGGGTTTGAGAAATTACCAGCATGGCATTGGCGAATACTACCGAAAGTCATAGCCCCATGATACAGGCCTCGTATTCTGCCTCGTTGTGTGAGCATGTGAAGAGAAGCCGCTTGGCTACGGGCAGCATCCTTCCTTTAGGATCCACTAAGACGACCCCTACCCCGCGACCTTTGGTATTGACTGCTCCGTCAAAGTACAAGGTATGGGGTTTTGGTTGGTTAGGGTCTAGCTGGTCTGGATCCAGTTGGTCTGGATTCGGCTCGTTGATGGTGAAGATGGGCTGATCAGGGAATGAATCTTCTAACGGTTGGTAATCTGGCAAGGGCTGGTGGGCCAGTTGGTCGGCCATAGCTTGGGCCTTCATGGATTTCTGGGATACGTACCTGATGTCGAATTCTGTGAGGAGCATCTACCATTTCACGCATCTGCCTACCAAGGCCAGCTGGTCGAAGAGGTAGCACAGGGGATCTAGGCTGCTGAGCAACAAAACTGGGTAGACCACCAGGTAGTGTCATAGCTTTTTCACCGTCTAGACCAGCAAGAGACAGTACTTTTCAATCAGCTCATATCTTTCTTCTACCTCAGTAAACTTTTTACTGAGGTAGTATATGGCCTGCTCGATCCTACTGGTGGTGTCATGTTGGCCCAATATTGCGCCCATGGAGGAAGCTGTTACCGACATGTGCAAGAAAAGCGGTCGTCCGGGGTGAGGTGGTATGAGAACCAGCAGCCGAGATAGCTGATGCTTGATGTGGTCGAAGGCGACTTGGCATTCTGTGGTCCACGTGAAGCTGGCATTTTTCTTCAACAGCTTGAAGAAAGGTTCGTAGATCGGCGTAAGGCACGAGATGAAACGGCGATGTATTGTAGCCTTCCCAGCAAGCTCCGGATCTGTTGTTCCGTTTGTGGAGGAGGCATGTCTAAGATTGCTTTTGCCTTGTCAGGATCTACCTCGATGCCCTATTTGCTGATGACGAAGCCGAGGAGCTTCCCGGTGGTGGCCCCGAATGTTGATTTTGACGGGTTCAATCTGAGCTTGTACTTCCTTAGGCGCTCGAAGAGTCTTCTTAAGTGCTTGAGATGCTGCTGATGAGTGTGCGCCTTCACTACCATGTTGTTGACATAGACTTCGACTTCTTTGTGCCTCATGTCATGGAAGAGGGTGGTCATGGCTCTTTGGTAAGTAGCACCTGCATTTTTGAGCCCGAATGGCATCACCCTTTAACAGAAGACGCCCCAAGGGGTTGTGAATGCGGTTTTCTCCTTGTCTTCCTCTGCCATGAGGATTTGATTGTATTCAAAGAATCCGTCCATGAAGGAATACACCCCGTACTTGGCAGCGTCATCTACCAAGACATCTATGTGTGGTAGTGGGAAGTCATCCTTGGGGCTAGCTTTGTTGAGGTCCCGATAGTCTACACACATGCGTACTCGCCCGTCTTTCTTTGGGATGGGTACCATGTTCGCCACCCATTCTGGATAGAAGATAGGCTGGAGGAATCAGACGTTTAATTGCTTGTGGACTTCTTCCTTCAACTTTTGGGCCCATTCCTGTCTCATTCGTCGAGCTTTTTGCTTCACAGGTCGGGCTTCCGGTTTAAGGGGTAGTCGGTGGACTGCAACCCGTTCATCCAAACCAGGCATGTCTTTGTAATCCCATGCAAACACCTCTACGAATTCATGCAGGAGTGTGAGGAGCTGTTGCCGGTTGGGCTCGGGCACTTCTTTGCTAATTTTTGTTTCTTTTGGATGTTGTTCATCCCCAAGGTTTACAAGTTTGATTTCGTTAGTAGACGTTATGCTAGTAGATTCGAGTGGTTGGACCCATGGGCCTTCTTCTTCAGATTCTTGATAAGGATCGTTGATGTCTTCCGCGGCTTGTTGACCCTCGGGTTGAAAGGGGGGTGGATGATGAACCTGGTGGGAGCGGTGCCCGTGGTCTTCCGGCTCAGTGCCAGGTAAGTGGACCGGCTGCCAGTTCGAGGTAGCGGTGAACCTCAGGAGTGCTTCAAGGGAGACGGTGGTGGACCTGCCATACCCGTTTACTTGAGGTGTCATGCCATCAGACTCCATCTGTTGTTCTAGCCACCGAGTGCTTAAGGAGGATGAGGGGCAGAATGCCCCTTGTTCTGTCCCAATGGGTGGAGTTGGCTGCCTGGTGGACAGGAGGTGGAAACCGGATGGAGTCCCGGATGGAAAGGCAGCAGATTGGTCACATTCGCCTGCTTGAGTGACTATGGTAGAGGAGGGGTAGAATGCCCCTAGTTTTGCCCCGTGATGTTGGCTAGTATTCTACTTGTGAAAAAGGTTTCCCAGATTGAGTAGGCTGGCGGCTCTGACTCCATGATGTGGCACCCTGATGAGGGTTGATGGTTTTCAGTTGATTTAACTGGTGCCCGGAGGATCTGTTGTCTGCTGTGCTGAGCGAGAGACTTGGTATGATAGCCAAGTCCGGGTTGACTTGGTTGGGTTGCCAAGTCAGTGGCTGCTGAGGATGCAGCTGCCGATGCACTTGTGCGTGGGATGCCAAGCCCTGCTGTTGAAGGAACGGGTTCTGGCGTGGGTCGCCTGGAAGCCATCAGGCTTGCCTCTTGATGTTGATGACCTGCAAGCCTGGAGTGTCTCCACCTAGGTCATTAGGTGGGTGTTGCGGTGCTAGGTTGAAGGGGAGGGGGAAGGAGCGCACCTTATCGTCTCCTTTCCCTGTACAAACCAGTCGGACGCAACGTTCGTTTCCAAGGTTCCTCCCTGTAGAATGGGTGATGGTGAGGGAGGTCGGTGAAGGGCTGGATCCTCAGTGCATACCGGGGATTCTACGAACAGTTGCAACAAACCATCCTCTGGCTCCTGGCTCGGTTGCGGGTTGTCCTTCCAGGGTTCCATGCGCCTAGACAGATAGTCATAGGTGGCTGGGTTTTGGAGACCCGGTGGTGAGGTGGTGGCTGATTTCGGTGTCGGTTGTTGTGACCCGAAAGGTGCCACAGTAGCTATAAATTTTCCCGAGTGGTAGTAGTTCTCCACTAGTATGACAATGACCTCCCCTTTCCATAGGAACTTAAGCTTCCTATGAAGAGTGGAAGGTACGATGGAGTTTTGGTGAAGAAACGGGCGGCCCAGGATAAGATTGTAGCTTGGGGGAATGTCTACCACATGCATAGGAACCTCGAAGGCGGCTGGTCCGATGATGAGGGGGAGGACGACTTCACCTTTGGCTTTGTGAAGAGTGTCGTCGAACCCTCTCATCACCCGGTCGGTGGGGAGTAAGTCTTCTTCTTTGATCCCCAGCTTGTGCAAGACTTGTAGCGGGCACAGATTTAGCCCGGATCCGTCGTCAATCATTACCATGGGGATGCAGAGGTCCTTGTATTGTTCCCGAATGTACAAGGACAGGTTGTGATCGATCCCGGCCGGTGAGAGGTCTAGATCTGAGAAGTAGATGATGGAGGGGACCGTTACTGTGGCCACCATTCCTTCTATGGCCTCGGGAGTGAGACCTTGGTCCACTTTGGCCACCTACAGCGCTTTGAGGAGAGTTTCCCGGTGCTCGGTAGAGGATCGGAGCAGATCCCATAGGGAGATGTCTGCCTGTATCCCTTGCAGCTGGATTGACAGGTTTGGGAGTGGCTGCGACTGGGTGGCTGATGCTGAGGAGGCGGCTGCCAGTACTGTTGAGGCGGCATACGGTTGCCGATTGCCGGTTGAAGTTTGTCCTGCTATTCCCGGGATGGAGATCCCTCTGGGGCGCGACTTTGGCTGATATACCTGGCCAGACCCGGTTATAGCCGTACATGTGGATGGCTATTCTATCCCTTTGCCTTTGTGTTGTTCATAAGTGAGTGTGGCCGGAGGGGAGGGCCTGGTGAACTGTTGCTTTGCCAGGTGTGCTTGGAGTGGTGCCAGTGTTGCAGCCGCTGGAGAGACCGTGCCAGCTGAAGTGTCGGTCGTGGGAGTAAAGCCGGTGGCTGAGGATTTGGGGATTGGAGGTACCACCTGGAGGACTGCCCTGACTGGGGTAGCGGGTGAGTAGAGAATTACCTTGGGCAGAGCCCGTATGGTTGTCCCGATGGCCCGCTCCCTTGACGCGGCAATCGATTCTCTTGACGCGGCAACCGTAGGTGCCACCCAAACAAAGAATTTTCCTACGGGTGGGGATGATGCCTGTTGCGGTGTAGGCTTTGAAGACTTCCTCCTTCTCCGGTGGCCGTTGATGGTGAGGACGGAGGTCCGGAGTTGTTGATAGTATGGTCGGAGCTCCTCCAGCGTCGGTGGATGGTTGGCTGGACGGATGAGGTTGACGGGGTTCAGCCAGGGAGTTCCTGCATCCAGCGGCCATGCCGAAGGGAGGGATCTTCTTGTCCCTTGTCCGTGCCCGATTGGACAGGCGGAAATCGGCTACATATGCCGGAACCCTTCGAGCGGATGCCTCCTTCGGGCACCTAAGAAGATAGTATTGACTTGGGAATCGCCCGCATGATTTGGGAAGGTATGCTGGCTCGGCTCAGGGGGTACAGGAGGCTGTTGAAGTTCAATGGTGCCCGAGTTGATAAGCCTCTGAATATCTTATCTCAACCTCCGGCAATGATCCGTAGCGTGGCCGGCGGACCTATGGTATTCGCAGTACTATTGTGAATTGTACCAGGTAGGAAGAATAGCTAGAGGTGGCTTGATAGGGGGAGCGTGAGCAGTGCCTGGGCCCAGTGGAATACCTGGCTCAGCGGTTCAGAGAGTGGCGTGTATTCCATTATGCGTGGTTGCTACGGCTGCGGGGGCAGCTGGTGTGGTCCACGCTGTTGCTGAACGCGGTGTTGTTGGTTAACGGCTGTGCGATCTCCATTTTGTCCCTAGTTTCTCTATTGAGAAGTTGTCGAGGACGTTACCTGCCACTACCGGTGGGCTGACAGATCGGATGCGGCGGTCGGGTGTGGAGCCTTTGGCTTCCAAGGTTGTTGATTCGGGGCTACTCGGGTGGTGTAGATTGGCTGCTGAACTGGAGTGACTGCCGGCGGATGGTACTCCTGGGCCGGGGCGTACACCTGTTGTGGTTGGTATGGTGGTGGTGCTGTTGCCACAATGGTCATGGGAGATGGACGGATGTTGTCATTTCTTTGGGGGCCGTGGTTGTTCCGCATGTTGTCACCCGTGGCCGGTGGTCGGGGATGTATGTTTGCTCCTAGGTTGGCTCCGAATGGAAGAGCTGAGAATCTCCCCAACTTCAAGAATCCTTCCAGGCCGCTACCAGCTTTTATTAACTGGGAGAAAGTTGAGTATGACTGGATGCGTAGAAGGGTTGCCAGTGATGGTTGAGCACCTTGCACAATTATGTCCAGAGAGTCTTCTTCCGTAGGTTTGTCCTCGTGTTGCAGTGTCGCCATGTCTCTACAGAAGGCCTGGAGGTGCGCGCGAGGGTCCCCATGCCCGTTGTATTTAACCAGTTCGGGCATCTTGAAATCAGGAGGGAGCGTCGCTTTGAGATAGAAACAGAGATTTTGGAAGGCACAGGAAGGTCCGGGCGGGTTGGGCTTTATGCTCCAGAAGGATGCCTCTAATTCGGCTATCCTCTGTAGTAGTTGCCCTTGTAGGTCGGGCACTAGGGCGGCAGCGATGGTGGCTACTGGCTGGAGTGGTGGCAGGCCGAATGGGTCAGCAACGGGAGTGGTGACGACATTGTATTCTTCCGAGTGTGGCCTCTACAGGACACGAATGGTTGGCCTGGGAGGGATTACTGAAGCAATCCCTTGTTGTTGATAACGCGCCAACTGGCTAGCCAGGAGGGTTTGCTCGAAGTGTCTCGGTCGAGGTGGGAGGAAGGTGTTAGCCGCTCCTATGCCCTCGGTGTTCGAGGGTGGTTGGTAGGATGGGCCGATGCTCCATGCGGGAGCCGGCCTGTTACGTTCAGTTTCAGTGCCTGGAAAAGCAGGCAGCATAGGATGTACCGTGGCATTGTTGAATGCCATGACCGCAGGCAGGTCTGGCGCCCTTGGTTAGTCCGTGGCTCCAGCAAGCACGATGATCGGCTGGGTGAAGTTCGTCCAGGTGACGACAGGCGGTGACGGGCTGAAGACCACGGATAGCGGCACCGAAGTTGCCGTAGCGATGGAAGGGGATGATCTAGAAGCCACAGCGGAACTGGTGGCCATGGCTTTTGCTTGTGAGCGAGTGAGGATTGGGGGAGCCAGTGGGGTCCAGATCCGGCAGGGCAGAGTTCTGTGAAGAGATGGTGCCCGGAGAACCGCAGGGGTCCGTAAAGATCTGTAGGGGTCTGCAGGGATACCAAAGAAGGGTGATATGGTTCAATGCATTTGAAAGTGGCTTCGCTTATCAAATGCGACAAATATACTAGAAATCTTAACAAAAAACAAAAGACTGACTACTAAAGAGCCGTACGAGTGAGAGTTTGAGTCACTTAATCGGCAAAACACAGCGAGTCTCCCTAGCGGAGTCGCCAAAAATTTGTTCCCTCTCTTTCATCTGGCTATCACCCGGAAGCCCATGAGTTTCCGCTAGCCCCACCAGTAGATGGACCGTGGTATAGAGAATTGAAAGGTGTTTGTGTGAGCGCATCACCACGTGCGGTTGATGGCTCATTGAACAGAGTCGCCACCTTATTTTTAGGTAAAAAATAAGGAAAATCGGATGAGGAAGTGTCCTTCCACCATCGAAACGATAAAACTACTAGAGTGACGTAAAATTGCATGACGATATACGAAATGTGAGAGAACTGGATACGGGGCTCAGGGTACTGTTGGGGAAGGCGTTAGGCACCCACAGACAGCCCGGGAAATCCTGGCCTCTCTCGGCTCGAAAACGAAAAACTACGATAGTCAGTCTGGCCACACGTGATCTTATCCTAAAAAACTTTCCGGGGCCGTCGGACAGTAGGTTGGATATACCAGCTACCGCGCCATATCCCCATACTAGAGATGAGAACTTGCATTATTACTTGGCCGGGGCCGGAAAGGATGCATTTCGGAGACGACATCCCAGAAATCTTTCTGGTGCATCAGGAATGTAGACTACCAGTTTTTATACTGATTCGCCAGAGGCAGGCCAGCTGATTCCCTAAACCGGCAGCCGGTTATTTGTACAAAGATGGGTTTTTGGGGAACCGGCAGTCGGTTATTTGTACTGGCTTGCCGGCAGCAAGCCGGTTGGTTCCCTGAACCATCTGTGTAAAGATGGGTTTTCAAGGAACCAACGGCTGGCTATTTGTACCGGCTTACCGGTGGAAAGTCGGTTGGCTCCCCGAATCATCTGTGCAAATGTCATTCGTTAAAGCATGGGGCTTTAACGGAGGGCTTGTATTTCCTAGAAAAATAGAATCATCGGGTTGTGCTTCTTCGTACACCCGAATGACCACCGTCGGCTTCCTTGCTGGCGGCGTCATCTCGAAAATCTTTCCAAGGCATTGGGAGGGAAGACTTACGCCTCCCAGAAAAGAAACGGGAACCGTCGGGTTATACGTGTTCGTACACTCGAACGGCCATCGCCGGCTTCCTTGCCGGTGGCATCATCCTGGAAATCTTTTTGGGGCATCGGGAGGGTAGACTTACACCTCCTGGAAAAGAAACGGGCATCGGGAGGGTAGACTTACGCCTCCCGGAAAAGAAACTGGCACCGTCGGGTTGTCCATGTTCGTACACCCGAACGGCCACCGCTGGCTTCCTTGCCGGCGACGTCATCCCAAAAATCTTTCCAGGGCATCGGGAGGGTAGACTTACGCCTCCCGGAAAAGAAACGGGAATCGTCGGGTTGTACGTGTTCGTACACCCGAACGGCCACCACCAGCTTCCTTGCCGGTGGCTTCATCCTGGAAATCTTTCCAGGGCATCAAGAGGGTAGACTTACGCCTCCCAGAAAAGAAATGGGCACCGTCGTGTTGTACGTGTTCGTACACCCGAACGGCCACTGCCAGCTTCCTTACCGGCGGCGTCATCCCGGAAATCTTTCCCGGGCATCGGGAGGGTAGACTTATGCCTCCCAGGCAAGACATGTGAAGATCGGGTGAAAACGCATAAAAACTTGTTGGGAAACTCAGAGTTTCCACGTAAAATGGCCCGACGAACGGGTCTTGACCGAAAGAAACTTGACCGTGCCGGGTGGATTCACCCGGTCGAAAGGGCGGCCACCGGTACCTTCGGACGTATTTCCGAAGGAATGATACCCAAGACCGTCCTCCAACTGTTGCATGGGAAAGGTGTTACATGGTCGGGGCTTGAGAAAACATCGTAAAGGCGTACGTAAAAATGGCGAGGGGGGAGGAAGGGCTTACCTGCAGAGGGTCGTTGGCGGTGATCAGAAGTCCTCGCTCCGGTGCGGCAAACGGGTGTCGGGACCACGAGCGTCTCCCTTCCTTCAGAACCTCCGGCCGGCGTCTTCTCTGAGGGGCAGAAGCGAGCATCACCAGTGTCCGAATGAAGGTTTCTCTGAGGGGTGAAAAGCTTACTGTATGTGGTGGGAGGCCGCATCTTTTATAATGGGTCGCCTTCCTTTTTTGGGGTGCCCGAAGATGGAAGCCGGCGTGAATCCCGGTTTGATTATGCGGTCTGCGTAATTGATTGATTTGCGAGATTTAAGTGATTAAATCTCATTGTATCTCCTAATTGTTTCGGCTTGCCTTTCCAGGTAGTTACCCATCAGCCACTACGTGGCAAACGGAAGCTGGCTGGTCCCCCAAACATTTGCGCCAATGGAGATTTTGGGGGACCGGTTGGCGCTTCCTTGAAGCGGCTTGCCGACGGCTAGCTGGGTGATTGCCCCAACCTTCTGTGCAAGTTTGGGTTTTTGGGGACTGGTTGGCGCTTCCTTGAAGCGGCTTGCCGACGACTAGCCGGGTGATTCCCACAACCTTTTGTGCAAGTTTGGGTTTTTAGGGACTGGTTACCGCTTCCTTGAAGCGGCTTGCCGGCTGCTAGCCAGGTAATTCTCACAACCTTTTGTGCAAGTTGGGGTTTTTGGGGACCGGTTGCCGCTTCCTTGAAGTGGCTTGCTGGCGGCTAGCCGGGTGATTCCCCCAACCTTTTGTGCAAGTTGGGGTTTTTGGGGACTGGTTGTCGCTTCCTTGAAGTGGCTTGCTGGCGGCTAGTCGGGTAATTCCCCCAACCTTTTGTGCAAGTTGGGGTTTTTGAGGACTGGTTGCCACTTGCTTGAAGCGACTTGCCGGCGGCTAGCCGGGTGATTCCCCCAACCTTTTGTGCAAGTTGGGGTTTTTGGCTACCGGTTGCCGCTTCCTTGAAGCGGCTTGCCAGCGGCTAGCCGGGTGATTCCCCCAACCTTTTGTGCAAGTTGGGGTTTTTGGGGACCGGTTGCTGCTTCCGTGAAGCAGCTTGCCGACGTCTAGCCGGGTGATTCCCCCAACCTTTTGTGTAAGTTGGGGTTTTTGGGGACCGGTTGCCACTTCCTTGAAGCGGCTTGCTGGTGGCCAGCCAGGTAATTCCCCATTTAAATTTTGCTTAAGCATCGGGTCAACAATCACTCATTTAGATTTTAAGTTCACATACATTAAAAACATCACAGGCCATAAATAGTATAACGATTTACCATTCATATGATAGATCACATGATTCTACATCTGAGAAAATCCTTATAATGATTTTTGATTTTGTCCGAAAACTTAGGAAACATTTTGAAAAATAAGTCTATTAGAAAAAATCCCATAAATTATGGAATTTAAGAAAATCAGTATAGTGATTTATACATTGTTATAATGAATTTTGAATTTGTCACTAATTAGGAAAAGTTTGAAAATATTTAGTTGTAGATTTGAAAAATCCAAGATTTGACACAAGAAAATTGTTATAACGATTTTTAAAACGTTATAACGAATTTGTTGGTACACTGATTTGGTACAACGATCAAGTTGAAATAATATGGTAAAACGTAAAAATGTTATAACGATTTTGGACTAGCCATTAGCTTAAGTTTGCATCTATAAATAAAAGCATAATTCATCATTTATACACACCATTCACTCATGATTTTTCACTCTCCTTCTCACAGCTCTGGTGCTCATGTCTCAGACTCAGTTTGACAGATTTTCGTGCTTTGGTGGGAGGAGATCTTGAAGGCGCAAAAGCTTAAAGCTTGAATTCTTTGCTCCTTTGAGGTGAACACATTTTGATTGCTTTGTAAGGGATTGGTCTTGTTTTTCCTTGGTTGATTTGATGTGTGTTTCACCTAAACACACGTGGGTACTCCTTTTGGAATGGTCAGTTGAAGAGTTTGATCTTAAACTCTTGTCGGTTGAAGATTTCGATCTTAAGCTCTTGTAGGTTGAAGAGTTTGACCTTAAACTCTTGTCAATTGTAGAGTTTGACCTCAAACTCTTGTTGGTTGAAGGATTCAACCTTAAATCCTTGGTCAGTTGGAGGATTCGACCTAAATCCTTGTTGGTTGAAGGATTCAACTTAAATCCTTATTGGTTGAAGAATTCGACCTAAATACTTGGTTGGTTGGAGGATTCGACCTAAATCCTTGGTTGGTTGGGGATTGCGACCACAAACTCTTGTATTGGTTGGTTGGAGGGTGTGACCACAAACCCTTGTTGTAGTTGGTTGGGTGTTCGACCTTAAACACTTAGTTTGTAATCATTTTAATAGTGATTAGATTAAGCTCAAGCTTCTTAAGCATGGGGTTCGACATAGCTAGTTGGTGAACCACCTAAAAATCTGTGTGTTTTGTTTTCATTGCATTTTTCTTTGAATTTCGTACTTAATTTTGCTATGAGTTATTCAGTTTCATTTCGACATCAATTCGATTATTTGCACTTTGTTTATTTTGTATCTTAATTAAATTCATATGAAAACCCTTGAAAATTTGTAAAATAACTATTCAACCTCCCTCTAGTGGCCGTGATCAATACTAATAGTGGGTCCTCAATAGCAACAATACTTAAAACCACTCTAACAGTGGTCATCTTGACTACCAGAGAGAAGACTTCAATGTAGTGAATGTCCTTCACCTCTAGAAACCTTTCACAACTAGCTTGGCCTTATATTTTCTTTTATCGTCTGGTTCTTCTTTGAGTCTGACCACCCATCTATTTTGTAAAACTTTCTTCCCAATTGGCAAATGAATTAGCTTCCATGTCTCATTCTTCTATAGAGCTTTCATCTCATCTTTCATTGCTAACTCCCACTTGTTTGCATCTTTGAGCTACATTGCTTCTAAATAATTTTCAAGTTCTCTGCCATTAGTCAGTAATATATAATCAGATGATGGCTCAAATCTTTATGGAGGTCTTGAGATCAAGTTGGATCTTCTCAACTGTAGAGGGTTAATAGGCTCCATTGGATTTTCCTCTTCAATTTCAGACTCATCGAACCTCCATTGTCATTTCCTTCATAGGAATCACTCATCTCAAACGTTTGTGCAAGTTGAGGCTCCTGACTTTTAGTCCTTGGAACATCTTTCCTCTTGTTCTTGAAAACAAGAGATTCATCAAATGTAACATCCTTTTCTATAATAATTTTCATGTTTTGGTCATCCCAAAATCGATAATCAAAATAATCACCACCATAGCCAATGAGATAACATTTCTTGGCCTTTGGATCTAGCTTGTCTCTTTTCTCTGCATTAACATGCACATAAGAAACACACCCAAACACCCTTAAATGAGCTTAGTTTACCTTCTTCTCGGTCTAAACCTCTTTTGGAATTTTAAATCCTAAAGGAACAGATGGTCCATGATTGATCAGGTAGGCTATTGTGTTGACTATTTTTGCCCAAAATGTCTTTGGGAACCTTGTGCACAGTCTCATGCATTTGGTCCTTTGATTCAAGGTCTGATTCATCCTTTCAACAATTCCATTTTGTTGAGGGTTACCAGCAACAGTCCTGACTCTTCTAATTCCATACTCCTCACAGAATTTTGCAAACTCTCGGCTATCATATTCACTACCATTGTCTGATTTCAGACTTTTGACTCTCTTTCTTGTTTGATTTTTTACTTTACTCTTCCACTTCTTAAAGACTAACAACACTTCAAACTTTTTCTTTAGGAAATAAACCCACACTTTCCTCATGGAGTCATCTATAAATATGACGTAGTAATGAGAACCTCCAAGGGATTTTATAGGAGTAGGTCCCCACACATCAGTGTGCACTAGCTCCAATATCTCAGACTTTGCCTCTCTAGTAGTCCTTGAGAAATTGATCTTCTTCTATTTCCCATAAATACAGTCTCCACAAGTCTCCAAACTCACTGATTTCAAATTTGGAAACCTTCCAGTTGTAGTCATCATCTTCAGTCCCTTCTCATTGATGTGCCCCAATCTCTTGTGCCACAAACTCGAGTCATCTGAATTCACTACAATAATGTTGTTATTTTGATCTGGTGCTACATATAGTGTTTCGATCTTTTTGCCATGCCCCATGATTCATTTTAAATTAATTCACCGCAAGTGCATGACATGAATTATAGATCCGTCAAATATGGGTTGTCTCCACAGGGATTTGGGAAATACAAATCAATAACTTGAAACAAAGAAAAATAAAAAGATAAACTACAAACATATTCACATTGATTTGAAATAACAAAATGGTAATTAATTAATTGAGTAACGAGTTCAAATGATACTAATGAAACAACATAAAAACAATATCTAAATTATTTGATCACCACACAATGAATTCTACCACAAAAGGAATGATGTACCTCAATCCCCACAATAATAACCTTCAAGAAAATCCTATGTGAGAGTAGTTGAAGTATCCCCACTGTCGCTGTCCTCCTCTTCACGTCTTAAAGACTCCAATAGCAAATGTCTTCACGCCCTTCTCTTCTCCACTTTCTCATCTCCTTGAGAGTAGCCTAGATGAAGATGGAGAAGCCTTGAAGATCACTCATGCTCTTGGAGGTGTGGTTGAGGAAAGGTGCAGTTAGCTTCCTTTGTTGGCTAGAGGGATCAGAGGCACCAATCCCTAGGTGGGGATTTTATATTATGAAAGGAAAAATTACAACATCACACCATGGTTTCATATAATTTAAAAAAATAATATTAAAATAATTGGTGTTCAAGTTCCTCCTATGATCCTTTTGTCACAAAATAGAAAATGTGGGTTGCTTCATTGAGATTAACACAACTTAGTTTGGAAATTTCTCTTGTTGGCAAATAGCTTAATATCTCGCACAAGATGTCTATAGGGATCTCCATCGCTCACTAAAATTCATTAAATCCAAACACTTCATTAAATTAGCACTTAAGCTTAACTCGACACATCTAATAATCATGAAGTAAATGCATAATGTGAGAGTATTAATATGATTGGAAATGATTGCATAATAAAATTTCTGAATATCCTGTCTATTGTAGTTTACCCTTGGACTGCCACGTGGGTAAACCTGAAAACTGTTAAATATTTACGGATCTTACCATCTGACCATCCGATTATTTGATTATCCTTATAAAAATCATTAAGGCTCTCCTGTGCATTAACCCTTTTTCTCACGACCTACGTTCACAGTACTCTCCTTCTCCCATGATACATCATGGCTTCCACCTCCACCTCAGCTCCCTCAGCTCCAACTTCGAACTACGAGTGGATTAAGATACTGAACTTCCAGAAGTTCAAAATGAATGCAAAAATGTGGCACAATGAGGGGTGACACAGGATCAAAGCCGCAATCAAGGAACAATAGTTGAAAATGGTAAGGGAAGGTACTGTTGATTGTTTGAAACAGAGTAGGGAGGTTGGCATCGTAGTGCCAACCTTCCTCAAGGAGAAGATAGGCTCTCATGTTGAGAGAGAGGTAGGGCAAGAGAAGTTAGCTCACCCTAATAATCATTTGGTGCATGATTTAATGAAAAGGAAGTGTGTTTTCTGGTTCCATAGAGAGATATTTTGTTTAGCCGCTAATGGGTCAATTATGATCAAGACTAGTACATATTTTTGTACTCCATGGTAGACAATAAGACCTCAGAGGTCATTGTCCATAGAAGATTGGATGAGGTTGATTAAATTTGACCAGTTTGAGTTATCCTCATCTGGGTGGCATAAGGGTAGTTTGCAAAGAGGCCACACCAAGGAGAGGATTTTAAATGATTTGAAATATCAGTTGAAACACTTCCAAACTAAGGTTGAGAGGGAATTTGTGACTCTCCCTAATGCAGTGGCACAGACTATTGATGATTACACTCAGCAAGCTTGGCAGGATGAGTGTGCAATTAGGCCCAAGAAAGTCTTGGATCAACACATTGTCCGCACCAAGGCTGAGTTGTGGTTTACAAAGGCTGCATATTCCATCATCCAAGACTTAAACAAAGATGCGGTGGTTATGGATGATGTGTATGCTTGCCTTCCCAAGGGCAGAGATGAGAGGGAACAATATGAGTTTTATATGCAGATCTACATCTCTCTCAGTGAAAGCCAAGAAGTAGTTGAGATTGCCTCTTAATGTGCCTTATATGAGTGGAGGCAGTACACTGCAGAGCAAGCTGCCCATGCTGTGGAGATGGCAGAAGTTGAGGCCCTCCAAAAGGTAGTTGAGGTCAAGGTGAAAGAAGAGCCCTGGGAGGCTGATTTCAAAGCATTCAGTGAGATGATGGTAGGTCCATCCGAGCCACAAGAGGTTGAGAGAGTAGTTGAAACATCCCAACTTCCTGTGAGCAATGAGGAGTGGACAGAGATAGACTCTGGAGAGGAAGAAGAAGAAGAAGAAGAAGAAGAAGAAGAACCACTACAAGTACCATCACCACCACCACAGCAACAACCACAACAAGCAGAAGAGGAAGAGGAAGACATTCCAGTGGTTGGATAGGAGGGAGGAGTAACAGAGAGTAGTGATGATGAACTCACCCTAGGGTAGTTACTTCATCAATACAAAGTGGCCAACCCTCCTCCTAGTGAATCACCAGTCCACAAGGAGGTTCCTCAAGTTGAAGAAGTGGGGCATCAATTGGCAATGCAGGTATACTTCAAGTTTGTTTGAGATTTCCATTTTTTTTTTTTTTTTTTTGTATGCATGTGTTTATATGTTTTCCCCCTTTTTCTTTTTTTTATATATATAGTGTGAGAAAACTTCCCCTGTAAGGGAAGAAGAAGAAGAAAAGAAAGAAGGACAAGAGGAAGATGAAGGAGCTATTGTTAGTCCTCTAGCCTCAAGTCCAATGTAGGTTGTTGACCCCCATGCTTAAGGATCTATCGGGTGGTCAACTGGCTGTCCAGCAGCACGCCGATATATCACCCCGGCAGCTGGTTCCCTTGAATTCCCCCCAGCGAAGTCCTACTCTACTAGTATTGAAACCCATGCTCAAGACTTATCGGGTGGTCGAGTAAATCAGCCAGCCAACCACCGGAATGTCGGTATATCACCCCGCCAACCGATTTCCCGAAACTCCTCCATGGAAAAGTCCTGCTTTGTTGGTGTTGAAGCCCATGTTCGGCACCTATCGGGTGGTCGGGTAAATCAGCCGGCCAACCATCGGCACACTGGTAAAATACCCTGGCGGCCGATCTCTAACTCTCCCACCAACATGCAGGTACATTCGTCAACACGCCCAGTCTGATTCCCAAGGAAAAGGACACGGTTGCCAGATCCTTAGCTGGTGCACAATCCTGGCTATCTGCTGTAGCCTATTCCCTTGAATCACTGGCTATATTCTTGGCACACCCCGATCCCCACTACCCGACTAACGCACTGCGGTTGCGGGCTAGCCACCTGGGAAGATAATTCGAATCAATTGGAAAGATACGACAAAATTTAATTACTTAAACCTTGCAATCAATCAATCACGCGGATCGCATGATTGAATCAAGATGTACACAGAGTTTCCATCCTAGGATCACCCGAAGAAGGAAGGTGATTCCCTATATAAAGGGACCTTCTGCTCATTTCAAAGGATGACTTTTTTGAGATTTTGAAGGAGGAGAGCTACTCGGAGCCCCGACGCCCTCTCACTGCATCGGAGCGAGGACTTCTGACCATTGCTGACGACTCCCCGCAGGTAAGCTCCCTCTTTCTCTGCCATCACACGTATGATTTAGCCTCATTTTCTTGAGCCCCGACCATACTAGACCTTCCCCATGCAAAGGGAAAGGTCGAAGGACATGCTCGGGTGTCATTCCTTCAGATACACTTCCGAAGGTACTGACAGCCTCCCCCCCGACCAGGTGAATCCACTTGGTACGGTTGAGACCAATTCAGTCGCGACCCTTTCATCGGGTCTTTTTACATGGAAACTCGTGTTTTCTTACGTGTTCTACAAATGCGTCGTCGAGTTTTCCCCTGTCCTCTTCCTTTGAAATGACTGGCCATCGCCAGATGCATCATCTCTGCTTAGAGACGGCTATCTCCCTGAAGGTGTCCGCCTCTCCCATCTCTTGAGACTAGGTGTAGAAATCTCTACACCCGAAGGTTGAGGCAGAAAACCGGGTGAACATCCGGTCCCAGACTCGTATGTCTGGTAGGCTGACGAGTAGACCCTCCAAACCTCTGGCTTTTTAGCTTGAAGTCCGTTGCGGGGGCTATGATGTCCATGTTTGTGTTTTCATCTATTTCTTGCTTACCTTGCTAGGAGAGGCAAGGCCGCCCTCCCGATGCCCTGGAAAGGCTTTCGGGATGAGGCCATTGGCATACATCATTGCTGACACTGACTATCTAGGTGCACAAGCATGTACACCTCGACAGTTCCTTTTTATCGGGAGGAGCAAAGCTGCCCTTTCGATGCCTCGGAAAGGCTTCCGGGATGAGGCCGTCGGCATACATCATTGCTGACGCTGGTTGTCTGGGTGCACGAGCATGTACACCCCAATGGTTCCCTTTTATCGGGAAGAGCAAAGCTGCCCACTCGATGCCCTGGAAAGGCTTCCGGGATCAGGCCATCAGCATGCATCATTGCCAACGTTGGTCGTCTAGGTGCATGAGCATGTACACCTTGACGGTTCCCTTTTATCGGGAGGAGCAAAGCTGTGCCAAGTGGTGATGTGCTCAAATAATCACCTTTCAATTCTCTGTACCTCGGGCCATCTGCCAGCTCTACCGGTGAAACTCCATGGGCTTTCGGGTGATAGCCGGATGAAAGAGAGGGTACAGATTTTTGGCGACTTCGCTAGGAAGAATCGCTATGTTTTATCGATTAAGTAACTCAAACTCTCGCTCGTACGGCTCTTTTACAGTCAATATTTTGTTTCCCACTAGGATTTTTAGTGTACTTATTGCATTTGCTAAGCGAAGCCACTTTCAAATGCATTGAACTAAATCACCCTTCTTTGGTTCCCCTGCAGATCCTTCATGCAAATTCTCCTCGCAGATCTCCGTAGCTTGAAAGTTTTAGACCTCGCTGGCTCCCCTTGTCCAGACCTACTCACCAGCTACAGCAATGGCCATTGGTTCCATTACAATGTCTAGATCTTCCCCTTCTATCACTGCAACAGCCTCTATGCCGCTGTCCATGGTTTTCGGGCCACCACCGCCTGTCGTCACTAGGACGAACTTCACCAGGCCAATCGTCGTACCTGCTAGAGCCACGGATCAGCATAGGGCACTAGACCTGTCTACGGCTGTGGCATTTGACAATGTCACATCGCATCTTGCACGGTTTTCTAGCCATTGGAATTGAAGGTGATAGGCTGGTTCTCACGTGGAACACCGTCCCATCCCACCAGCCGCCCTCAAACATCGAGGGCATAGAAGGGGCCGATGCCTTCCAGTCGCCCCGGTCGGGACATTTTGAGCAGACTCTCCTAGCTCACTAGTTGGCGCGCTACCAATAGCAAGGGATTAGTTTGATAATCCCACCTAGGCCAACCATCTGTGTCATAGAGATGCCGCATGCTGAAGAATATGACGTCGTCACCACCCCTGTCGCGGGTCAATTCTTCCAGCCGCCATTGCAGCTAGCAGCCGCCACTACTGCCGCCCTGATGCTGGATCTGCAAGGTCAACTACTATAGAGGATAGCCAAACTGGGGGCGTCCTTTCGGAACATGAGGTCTGGCCTGTTGGAACCCTCTTGTTCCTTCTAGAACTTTTGTTCCTACCTAGAGGCGATGCTCCCTCCTAACTTCAAGATGCCCAAATTGGTCAAATACAACGGGCACGACGAACCCCACGCTCACCTCCTGGCCTACTACGGAGACATGGTGGCACTGCAACACGAGGAGAAGCTCCTTGTCTGGCTATTCCAGAAATCTCTCCAAGGACCTACATTGTCATGGTACATGTCCTTGGAATTAACAAAGATCTACACCTGGGAGCAGCTGGCGTTCATGTTCCAGGAATAGTACGCATACAACTTGGACCTGGCACCCAAGTTGGAGGACCTCCGCAGCCTCTGCCAACGAGAAAATGAGTCGTTCAGTGGCTACGTTGGTAGATGGAGGGCGCTGGCGTCTCAAATTTGGGACAAACCGACCGAGGAAGACTCCTTGGACATGATTGTATAGGGCGCTCAGGGGCAAAATGGGGATCAAATGAGTGTTAACCAATAGTGCCCCATCCAGCAGCAATCGCAGTAGCCATGCCAGCCACCACCGTAGCCGTAGCAGCCGCGTGTAACAGAGTACACACCGCTCTCGGAACCACTGAGCTAGGTGTTTCGCAGGGTGCAGATGCTGCTCACTCTCCCTCCTGTCAGACCACCCCGGCTATTGTTCCCTCTTGGTACAACTCGTAGTAGTACTGCGAGTATCATAGATCTGCTGGCCATGCATCTGATCACTGTCGGACGCTGAGACAAGCTATCCAGCATCTCATCAACTCAGGAACCATTGAGCTTCAATAGCCTCCCATATCTCCTAAGCCCAGCCAGCAGACTTTCCCGAATCATACAGGAAACTCCCAGGTGAACACTGTCGTCCTGGGTGCCAGGAGACGGCATCTACTTGAAGGGTTTCGGCATATGCATCCGGTGTCCACGTATCCAACTAGACGTGGGCAAGGGAAAATGAGATCCCTCCCTTCAACATGGCCACTGGGAGCCAGAACCACCTGGTTGAACCTAGTTGACCTCATTTGTCCGATCCACACCTCGTTGATGCTAGAGGAGCTTCGGCCATATTACCAGCAACTACAATCTTCCATCCTCGTTGTCCACAACCACTGATGGAGGAAGCGGTCTCCATGACCTACACCGCAACAAGGGCCACCCCCGTCTTCTGGAAAACCGTTTGTTCGGGTAGTGCCTGTGGTTACGTCGTTAGGAGCGTCGGGCACCGGGATAGCTGTCCCAGCCCAACCTAAGGTAATCCTCTACTGTCTTGTCACCCCGGTTAGAGCGGCCATCCCTGTGGCACCTCCGATCCCCAAGGTCTTTACGGAAACTCTCACTCCCTCGGCCAACACTCTGGCCAGCACAGTCTCTTCGACAACTGCGGACTAGGCACCGCTTCAACCACATTTGGCAAGACCACAGTTCACGCCTTCGACCATGTCATCTGCTCTAGCCGCGTCCACCTTCGAGCAGCGCAAGGGCAAGGAGGCAGTCATCTCTCCGGCTTCCTCCCCATTCCAGCAACAGCCGTCCACATGCATGACTATAACCAGGTCCGACTAGGTATATCAACCAAAGCCGCATGGTGAGGGGATCTCCATCCCGGGAGTGCCAGGCTAGCCGTCTGCTTGTTCCACTGGCGGCTGCCTCATCAATGCTGGTTGCCCACTCATTCCCGCCCCTGGACTTATCAATCTAGCTACAGGGGATACAGGCAGACATCTCACTATGGGATCTACTTCGGTCCTTTATCAAGCACCGGGAAACCCTCCTCAGGGCACTGCAGGTGGCAATGGTGAACCAAGGCCTCGCTCCCGAGGCCATAGAAGGAATGGTGGCCATAGTGACAGTCCCGTCCTTCATCTACTTCTCAGACTTAGATCTCTCACTGACCGGGATTGATCACAATTGCCCTTATACTTCAGGGTACAATACAAGGACCTCTATATCCCCATGGTCATGATCAACGATGGATCAGGGCTAAACTTGTGCCCACTACAGGTCCTGCACAAGTTGGGGACTAAAGAACAAGACTTGCTCTCCACAGATTGGGTAATGAGAGGGTTCAAAGACACTATTCATGAAGCCAAAGGTGAGATTGTCCTTCCCCTCGTCATCGGACTAGCAACCTTCGATGTTTCGGTACATGTGGTGGACATTCCCCCAAGCTGCAATCTCATCCTGGGCCACCCATTCCTCCACCAAAATTCCATCGTACCTTCCACCCTTCACAGGATGCTCAAATTCCTATGGAAGGGGGAGGTCGTCATTATACTAGCACAGAATTACTACCACCCAGGACAATCTGTGGCTATCGTAGCATCATCAGAGTTGCAACACCCGATGTCGGAGCCAACTACCACCTCACCACCCGATCTCGAGAACCCAACCAACTTCGACTATCTGTCCAGGTGCATGGAGCCTTGGGAGGACAACCTGTAGCTAGACTAGGAGCTAGAAGATGGTTTGCTACAGTTGTTCAGAGAATCACCTGCAAGCAGTGAAGGTTCGATCCTTCACCAACCTCCCCTGCCATCACCCATCCTACGAGGAGGAACTTTAGAAATGGACGCCGCGTCTGACTGGTTTGTGCAAGGAAAGGGGACAGCAAGGTGTGCTCCTTTCCCCTCTCCTTCCAGTTAGCACCGCAACACCCACCTAATGGCCTAGGTGGGGACACTCCAAGCTTATAGGTCATCAACGTCAAGAGGCAAGCCTGATGGCTTCCAGGTGACTCACGCTGGAACCCGCTCCTTCAACAACAGGGCTTGGCATTCCATGCACAAGTGCATCGGTAGCTATGTCCTCAGTAGCCACCGACTTGGCTACCCAACCAAGTCACCTGAGGCTTGGCAATCACACTAAGTATCTCGCTCGACACAGGGAACAACAACAGAGAACCTTCCGATCACCGGTGCGATCATCTGGGAACCGTCAACTCTCGGTAGGGGTGCTGCATCATGGAGTCGGGACAGCTAGCCTACTTAGTCAAGGTAACACCTTCCACAAGTAGAATATTGGCCAATGTCACGGGGTAGAACTAGGGGCATTCTGCCCCTCCCTCGCTGCGGTCACTCGAACAGGCGAACATGACTAGCCCGCTGCATCCTCGTCCGAGACTCCACTTGGGTTCCCCTCCTATTGACACGGTCATCCATCCCTGCAATATGGGCAAAACTAAGGGCATTCTGCCCCTCCCCCTCAAGCGCTAGGTGGCCAGAGTAGCAGGTGAAGCCCGACGACTGACACCTCAAGCAGGCGGGCATGACAAGTCCGTTGCCATTTCTTCCAGAGCCTTCTCAGGGTTTAGCACCATCTCTAACCAGCAGCTGGTGCACCTACCTAGCACCTAGCTAGGAGACCACGGATGTAGCTCCCACCAGGTTCATCATCCAGCACCCCTTCAACTTGAAAGTCAGCAATCCGTAGAAGATCTTGATGACTCCCACCAGCAAGATCAAGAACTTGAAGAGGTTAGTCCATGGGTCCAATCGCCCAAGTCCACCGGTATAACTTCTACCGATGAAGTTGAACTTGTAAACCTTGGGGAGGAACAACATCGAAAAGAAACGAAAATTAGCAAAGAGGTACCTGAGCCCTATCGACAACAACTCGCACTCCTGCGAGAATTCGTGGAAGTGTTTGCATGGGATTATGAAGACATGCCCAATTTGGACGAATGGGTAGTAGTCCACTAACTACCCCTCAAACTGGAAGCCTGCCCTGTGAAGCAGAAAGCTCGACGGATGAGACAGGAATGGGCCCAGAAGCTGAAGGAGGAAGTTCACAAGCAGTTGAACGTTCGGTTCCTCTAGTTGGTCTTCTACTTGGAATGGGTGGCAAACATTGTACCCGTACCAAAGAAGGATGGGCGGGTACGCATGTGTGTCGACTATCAGGACCTCAACAAGGCTAGCCCCAAGGATGACTTCCCACTACCACACATAGATGTCTTGGTAGACGACACCACTAAATACAGGGTGTATTCTTTCATGGACAGATTCTCCGGGTACAACCAAATCCTCATGGTGGAGGAAGACAAGGAGAAGACTGCATTCACAACCCCCTGGGGCATCTTCTGTTACAGGGTGATGCCATTCGGGCTAAAAAATGCTAGCGCAACCTACCAAAGAGGCATGACCACCCTCTTCCATGACATGATGCACAAAGAAGTCGAAGTCAATGTCGATGATATGGTAGTAAAGGTGTGCACTCATCAAAAGAATCTCAAGCACTTGAGAAGATTATTTGAGCACCTAAGGAAGTACAAGCTCAGGTTAAACCCATCAAAATCAACGTTCGGGGCCACCACTGGAAAGCTCATGGGCTTCGTCATCAGCAAGCAAGGGATTGAGGTAGATCCCGACAAGGCAAAGGCAATCTTGGATATGCCTTCCCCACAGACGGAGAAGCAGATCTGGAGCTTATTAGGAAGGCTACAATACATCGGGCGCTTCATCTCACGCCTCACACCAATTTGTGAGCCCTTCTTCAAGCTATTGAAGAAAAATGCCAACTCTGCGTGGAGAGCGGAATGCCAAGTCGCCTTCAACGACATCAAGCGGTAGCTATCTCGGTCGCCGGTTCTCATGCCACCTCATCCCTGGTGATCGCTCTTCCTATACATGTCAATCACGGTTCTTCCATGGGCGTAGTGTTGGGCCAGCATGATACTACTGGTAGAATTGAGCAAGCCATATACTACCTTAGTAACAAATTCATCGATGTAGAGGAACGATATGAGCTGATAGAAAAATACTACCTCTCATTGGTTTGGACAGTGAAAAACCTGTGACACTACCTGGTGGTCTACCCAATTCTGCTTCTTAGCCACCTGGATCCCCTGCGCTACCTCTTCGACTAGCCGGCCTTGGTAGTCATGTGCGTAAAATGGTTGATGCTCCTTGCCAAATTTGACATCTAGTACATATCCTAGAGATCCATGAAGGCCCAAGCTATGGCCGACCAGCTGGAACACCAGCCCTTGCCAGATTACTAGTCATTGGAGGACTCATTCCCAGACGAGCCCGTCTTCACCATCGGCGAGCTAGATCCAGACCAACCGGATCTAGACTAGCCGGAACCCCATACCCTGTACTTCGACAGAGCGGTTAACACCAAAGGCCGTGGGGTGGGGGTCATCCTAGTGGATCCCCAAGGATGGATGCTGCCTGTAGCCAAGTGGCTTCTCTTCACGTGCTCACACAATGAGGCAGAGTATGAGGCTTTCGTCATGGGAGTACGACTTGCACTAGAACTCCGGGTCACCCATCTGCATGTGTTCGGTGACACCATGCTGGTAATCTCTCAGACTCTCAACAGGTGGAGAACCCGAGACCCCAAGCTCCAGCCATACCAGGAGCTTGTACTACGATTAGCGGGCAACTTCCGGTTCATCCACTTCTAGGACGTCGGCCACAAGCATAACCTGTACGCAGATGCTCTGGCTATCCTAGCATCATGTGTAATGGTCAAGGAAGGATGGAGCATAGCCAAAGAAGTCACAATGCTTCATCAGCCAACTTACAGTGAGGACATCTACCGCCTCACGAAAGTCCCCAGGTGGACAGACGTCGGACCTGTGGCTTTGCATCTGGCTAGCTGCCCTAACAGTCGGTAGATAGTCAACCAACACGGAGAACTAGCCCCAGTCGATGAACCAGACAACGCAGACCCTAGGTCCCCAAACAACGATCTGGGGAATTCACAGCAAGAAGATTGCCCTTGGTATTCAGATGTACAAACGTTCTTGGAAATTGTGGAGTTCCCATCAGAAGCTACCACCCAAGATCGACGTACGTTGTCCAGGCTAGTAGTTGACTACGTCTTCAGCAGGGGACAGCTCTACAAGCGGTCTTACAACCAGACCCTTCACCAGTGTGTGACCTAGCCTGAGGCACATACGGTTATGCAGGAAATCCATGAAGGAATTTGCGAATCCCACATGAATGGGATCCTCCTGGCAAAGAAGATCATGCTGCAAGGCTATTACTGGAGCACAATGGAGGCAGACTGCACAACCTACATCCGTTGTTGCCACCAATGCCAGATTCATGGAAATCTCATCCATGCGCCCCCCAAAGAACTATACAACATGGCTTCCCCTTAGCCATTCTCCATGTGGGCCTTGGATGTGGTAGGGGAGGTCAAGCCGAAAACCACCAATGGACACCAGTACATACTGGTGGCCATAGATTACTTCACCAAGTGGGTGGAAGCAACATCCTATAAAACAGTCACGGCAGCCACCACCCAGAAGTTCCTATGCAACCACATTATCACCTGGTATGGCGTACCCTTCGAGGTGGTGACTGACAACGACACCAACTTTATAGCCAAGTAGGTTACATGCTATCTCAAGCAATGCCATATCTGCCACATAAGGGCGTCCCCCTATAGGCCACAGATGAATGGAGTGTGTTGATCCCATGCTTGAACATATGGATCGAGAGGCAAGTCGACCCGCCAGCGGCAAACCGGTAAGAAAACCCGGTAGCCGACTCCCCGAGACCCATACTTAGACATATGGATCGAGGGGCTAGCTGGCCCACTGCCGGCAAATAGGTAAGAAAACTTGGTAGCCAGCTCCTTGAGACCCATACTTAAACATATAGATCGGGTGGCTAGCCGGCCCACCGCTAGCAAACCGGTAAGAAAACTTGGCAGTCGGCTCCTCGAGACCCATACTTAAACATATGGATCAAGTGGCTAGCTAGCCCACCACCGGAAAACTGGTAGAAAAACTGGGCAGTCGGCTCCCCCAAAACCCACACTTGAACCGAAGAGTCGGGGGACCAGCCTGCCTGTCGCCGGCAAATCGGTAGAAAAACCTGGCAGCCGGCTCCCCCAAAACCCACACTTGAACTGAAGTGACGGGGGACCAGCCAGCCTGCCATCGGCAAACTGGTAGAAAAACCCAACAGCCGGCTCCCCCAAAACCTACACTTGAACTGAAGAGCCGGGGGACCAGCCGGCCTACCACCAGAAAATCGGTAGAAAAACCCGACAGCCGGCTCCCCAAAACCCACACTTGATCTAACATAATCGCCTTTGTGTGGTAGCTAGATAGAACTAGTTGGTATCCGTCTGCCATGTAGCAGCAACCGGTTAACTACCGAAAAAGGTAAGCCAAATCAATTAGAAAGATACAACGAGATTTAATCACTTAAATATCACAATCAATCAATCACGCGGACCGCGTTATTGAACCGAGATATATGTCTGGTTCCATCTTTGGATTCCCCGAAAGATGGAAGGTAACTCATTATAAAAAGGGGGGGCCTCCCCCTCCCATGAGGACACGCTTGCACCCTCTGAAAAAAAATGCTAGTTCGGACGCGGGAGATGCTGGTCAGACGCTTTTCCCCCCTTGGAGAAGACGCTAGCTGGAGGTTCTGAAGGAGGAGAGATGCTCAGAGCCTCGATGCCCTCTTGCCGCACCGGAGCGAGGACTTTCGATCACCGCCGATGACTCCCTGCAGGTAAACCCCTCCATCTTCGCCGTTTTACGTATGATTTAACGACGTTTCTTTTTTCTTCTCTCGAGCCCCGACCATGCTAGGCCTTTCCCATGCAAGGGAAAGGTCATTGGACGTGCTCGGGTATCATTCCTTCAGAGACACGTCCAAAGGTACCGGCAGCCTCCCTTCCGACCGAGTGAATCCACCCGACACGGTCGAGTTCGTTCGGTCGTGACCCTTCTGTCTGGTCCTTTTACGTGGAAACTCGTAGTTTCCCAAAGGGTTTTACATGTTTTATCCGATTTCCGCAAATTTTTACTGGGAGGTGTAAGCTACCCTCTTGATGCCCTAGAAAGGTTTCTGGTATGATGCCCCCGGCATGCATCCTTGCCGGCGGTGGCCGTTTGGGTGTACGAACAAGTACAACCCGGCCGTTCCCATTTTCCTAGGAGGTGTAAGTGTACCCTCCCGATGCCCCAGAAAAGTTTTCGGGATGATGCCACCGGCATGCATCCTTGTCGGCGGTGGCCGTTCGGGAGTACGAACAAGTACAAACCGGCGGTTCCTGTTCTCCCGGGAGGTGTAAGTCTACCCTCCCGATGCCCTGAAAACGTTTTCGGGATGATGCCACTGGCATGCATCCTTGCCAACGGCGGCCGTTCAGGTGTACGAACAAGTACAACCTGGTAGTTCCCATTTTCCTGGGAGGTTTAACTTTGCCCTCCCGATGCCATGGAATGGTTTCCGGGATGACGCCACCGCCATACATCCTTGCCGGCAGTGGCTGTTCGGGTGTACGAACTAGTACAACCTGACGGTTCCCATTTTCCTGGGAGATGTAAGTCTACCCTCCCGATGGCCCAGAAAAGTTTCTGGGATGACGCCATTGGCATGCATCCTTGCCGGCAGCGGCCGCTCGGGTGTACGAACATATATGACTCGACGGTTCCTATTTTTCTGAGAGGTGTAAGTCTACCCTCCTGATGCCCCGAAAAGGTTTCATGATGACACCATTGGCATGCATCCTTGCCGGCAGTGGCCGCTCAAGCGTACGAGCATGTACGACCCGACGGTTCTCGATTTCCGAGAGGAGCAAAGCTGCCCTCCCGATGCCCTGAAGAGGCTTCCGGGATGAGGCCACTGGCATGCATCCGTGTCGGCCCTAGCTAAGCAGGGAACGTGAATTGTTGTCTACTATCAGGGAAAGGGGATGTGATGCTGCAACTAGTACCTTTTGCCGGCTGTCTGGCGGCCCAGCCGGCTGCCTCACCCAACCTTCAGCTCTTCGACTGAGAGGTCCGTAGGGTTGACCGCTGTCTTTCTCTCTCCAATTTATCATTAGACCCCATGCGAATCTTAGCATTGATCAACCCCCACTTGTTTTCACTAGAAGGGATAAGGTTATTTCTCCCAATGCCATAGAAAGTTTTCTAGGATGAGGCCATGTGTGGTTGGACTGACTGTCGTGGTTTTCCATTTTTAGAGTCGGAGAGAGGCTAGGATTGCCTGGGCTATCTGGGGGTGCCTAACACCTTCCTCAACAGTACCCTGAGCCCTATATCCAGTTCTCACATGTTTTGTTTATCGTTACACAATTTTACGTCATTCTTGTGGTTTTATTGTTTCGATGGTGGAAGGACACTTCCCCATCCAGTTTTCCTTATTTTCTACCAAAAAATAAGGTGGTGACTCCGTTTAACGAGCCATCTACCCTACGTGGTGATGTGCTCACAAAATCACCTTTCAAACTCTTGCTCGTACGACTCTTTTGTAGTTAGTCTTTTGTTTCTTTTTCGTTAGGATTTTTTTAACATACTTGTCACATTCGCTAAGACAAGCCGCTTTCAAATGCCTTGAACCATATCACCCTTCTTTGGTATCCCTACAAATCCGATCTTTGCTGATTCCATTAGATCCTTCATGCAGATTCTCCTTACAGACCTCTGTTGCTTGCAAGTTTTGGACCCCGCTGGCTCCCCCTCTCTAGACCCACTCGCAAGCAAGAGCCATGGCCACCGGTTCCACTACGACATCCAAATCTTCCCCTTCCGTCACTGTGGTAGCCTCTATATCACTGTCCGTGGTCTTCGGCCACCACCGCCCGTTGTCACTAGGACGAACTTCACCCGGCCTATCATTGTGCCTACTGGAGCCACGGACCAACCAAGGGTGCTAGACCTGTCTGCGGTTGTGGCCTTCGACAATGCCACGGTGCATCCTGCACTGCCCGCTTCTTCAGCCACTGAAATCGAAGGTAACAGGCTGGCTCCCGCATGGAACACCGGCCCTTCCTACCAGCCGCCCTCAAACACTGAGGGCATAGGAGGGGCCGACGCCTTCCTACCACCTCGACTGGGACACCTCGAGTAGTCCCTCTTGGCTCACCAGTTGGCACGCTACCAACAATAAGGGATTGGTTCAGTAATCCCCCCTAGGCCAACCATCTGTGTCCCGGAGAGGCCACACACTGAAGAGTACGACGTCATCACAACTCCTGTTGCAAGCCGATTCTTCCAGCCGCCACTGCTGCCGCCTCGGTGCTGGACCTGCAAGGGCAACTACTATAGAGGATAGCTGAACTGGAGGCATCCTTCCAGAACATGAAGTCTGGCCCACCGGAACCCTCCTGTGCCTTCTAGAACCTCTGTTTCTATCCAGAGGCAACGCTCCCTCCTGACTTCAAGATGCCCAAACTGGTTAAATAAAATGAGCATGGTGACCCTCGTGCACACCACCGGGTTTTCTATGAAGACATGGCGGCACTATAACACGAGGAGAAGCTCCTCATCTGGCTATTCCAAAAGTCCCTCCAAGGACCTGCGCTTTCCTGGTACATGTCTTTGGATTTGACGAAGATCTACACCTACGTGCAGCTGGCGTACATGTTCTAGGAATAGTATGCATACAACTTAGACCTAGCACCAAAGTTGGAAGATCTCTGTTGCCTTTGCCAACGTGAGAATGAGCTGTTCAGTGGCTAGGTTGGCAGGTGGCGGGCCCTGGCATCCCAAATCCGGGACAAACCTATAGAGGAGGACACTCTGGACATGATTGTAAAGGGTGCTCAGCCGTCACTAGCAGCACTCCTATGTGTTCAGTCGTACTCAACCTTCTCCTAGTTAATCAAAGCCGGCAGCCGCCTAGAGGGATTCTAGAAGTTGCGGAGATTCTCTACCCTTCCATTTGGGGCCAACACTGGGGGAAACATACGTCGCCAGCCGCTGGCCATAGGCTACAACACGGGGAACAACCGTGGCTACCGGAGGAATGATAATGCGCGGCTATCTCTCGTGATCGTCGTGACAGCCGCACCACCACCATACCAGACGCAGCAGGTATATGCCCCGGCCCAGGAGTACCATCCACCGGCAATCACCCTGGTTCAGCAGTTGGTCTACACCACCTGAGTGCAAATCAGCAGCCCTAGAGGCCCAAGGCTCCACACCCAGTAGTCGCATCTGAGCCGCCGGCTCGCCGGCAATGGCAGGCAATGCCCCAGACGTCCTCTCGGCAAAGGAACCAAGGGCAAAATGGTGGTCAAACAGGCGTTAACCCACAATGCCCCGTTCAGCAGCAACAGCGGGAACCACACTGGCCACCCCCGAAGCCACAGCAACCACACGTAACAGAATACATGCTACTCTCGAAACCACTGAGCTAGGTATTCCGCAGGGCCCAGGCGCTGCTCACGTTCCCTCCTATCAAACCACCCTTGGCTGTTCTTCCCACTTGGTACAACTCGCAGCAGTACTTGGAATATCATAGATCTGCTGGCCACGCAATGGACCACTACCAGACATTGAGATAGGCTATCCAATGCCTTATCAACTCGGGAACCATTGAGCTTGAACAGCCTCCCATATCTCCTGAACCGAGCCAGAAGACTTTCCCGAATCATACGGGAAACTCCCAGGTGAGCACTATCTTCTTGGGTGCCCGAAGACGACATCCACTTGAGGGTTCCGGCATATGCAGCGGTTTCCGCATGTCTGACCAGACACGGACAAGGGACAAAGAGATCCCTCCCTTCGGCACGGCCGTTGGAAGCTAGGACCCCCTGGCTAAACCCGGTCAACCTCATCCATCCGCCCAACCACCCATTGATGCTTGAGGAACTCCAGCCATACTACCAGCAACTCCAGTCCTCCATCGTCACAGTTAATATCCACTGGAGGAGGAGGAAGCCTTCACGACCTACACCGCAACAGGCACCATGCCCATCATCAGGAAAACTCTTTGTCCGAGTTGCGGCTACGGCTGCCGCGTCAATGGAACTGGCTATCACGTCAATGGAACTGGCTGTCACGGTAATGGAACTGGCCACCAGGATGACCATCCCCACTTAACCCAAGGTGATTCTCTACTCACCAGCTGCCCCAGTCAGTGTGGTCATCCCTGCGGTGCGTCCCATCCCCAAGGCCTCAACAGCCGACTTTACTTCCTTGACCGGCATTCCAGCCAGTACGATCGCCCCAGCAGCTGCAACACCAGCACCATTCCAAGCCCAACTAGCAAAGCAGTAATTCACGCTTGTGACCAGGCCATCCCCTCCAGCCGCACTCAATTTTGAATAGCATAAAGGCAAGGAGGTAGTCGTCTCTCTCGCTCCCATCCCATTCTCACAACAGCCGTCCGCATGTTCGGCTATAACTAGGTCTGGCCAGGTATATCAACCAAAGCCACGCCCTAGAGGGATCTGCATCCTGGGAGTGCCTGGCCAGACGTCGACCGGCAACTGTCCATCGGCTGCCACCTCATCAATGCTAGCTGCCGCCTCGTCAGCACCGGCCGCCCAGTCACTACCACCCTCGGACCTATCAATCTAGCTGCAAGGAATACGGGCGGATATCTCACTTTGGGATCTACTCCGGTCCTCTACTAAGCACCGGGAAACCCTCCTCAAGGCACTGCAGGTGGTGAAGGTGAACCTAGGTCTCGCTCCCAGGGCCATAGAAGGATTGGCGGCCATGGTGACAGTCCCCTCCTTTGTCTATTTCTCAGATCTAGACCTCTCACTGGCTGGGACTGACCATAACCTATCCTTGTACATCTGAGTACAATACAAGGACCTCTGCATCACCATGGTCATGATCGACGATGGGTCTGGGCTAAACCTGTGCCCACTACAAGTCCTGCACAAGTTGGGGATCAAAGAACAAGACTTGCTCCCCACCCACTGGGTAATGAGAGGGTTTGAAAGCACTCTTCATGAAACCAAAGGTGAGGTTGTCCTTCCCCTAGTCATTGGACTGGCAACCTTCGAAGTTCCAGTGCATGTGGTGGACATTCCCCCAAGCTACAATCTCATCTTGGGCCACCCATTTCTCCACCAAAACTCTATCGTACCTTCCACTCTTCATAGGATGCTTAAATTCCTATGGAAAGGGGAGGTCATCGTCATACTGGAGGAAAATTACTACCACCTAGGACAATCTATGGCTGCTGTGGCATCTTCCAGATCACAACAACCGATGCCGGAACCGGCTGCCACCTCACCACTCGGTCTCTAGAACCTAGCCGCCTTCGACTATCTATCCAGGCGCATGGAACCTTGGGAGGACAACCTGCAGCCAGGCCAGGAGCCAGAGGATGGTTTGTTGCAACTATTCGGAGAATCCCCGGTATGCATTGGGGATCCAACCCTTCACCAACCTCCCTCGCCATCACCCATCCTATAGGGAGGAACTTTGGAAACGGACGTTGCGTCCGACTGGTTTGTGCAGGGAAAGGGGATGGCAACGTGCGCTCCTTCTCCCTCTACTTCCACCTTGCACCACAACCCCCACCTAATGACCAAGGTGGGGACACTCCAGGCTTGCAAGTCATCAACGTCAAGAGGCAAGCCTGATGGCTTCTAGGCGACTCACGTCGGAACCTGTTCCTTCAACGGCAGGGCTTGGCATCCCATGCACAAGTGCACTGGTAGCTGCGTCCTCAGCAGCCACTGACTTGGAAACCTGACCAAGTATCTCGCTCGGCACAACAGACAACCGATCCTCTAGGCACCAGTCCGATCAGCCAGAAACCATCAACTCTCAATAGGGGCGCCGCATCATGGAGTCAGGACAACCAGCCTACTCAGTTTGGGTGAGATCCTCCATAAACAGAAAACTGGCCAACATCACGGGGCAAAACTAGGGGCATTCTGCCCCTCCTCTGCCACGGTCACTCAAACGGGTGAATGTGACCGGTCTGCTGCAATGTCATCCGGGACTCCATCAGGTTTCCGCCTCCTATCCACCTGGCAGCTGATACCTCCCATTGGGCTAGAACTAGGGGCATTCTGGCCCTCACCCTCCTCGAACGCTTGGCGACCAGAGCAACAGATGAAGCCCGACGGCATGACACCTCAAATAGACGGGTACGGAGAGTCCACCACCGTCTCCTCTGAAGCACTCCCGAGGTTCACCACTACCTTGAACCAGTAGCCAGTCCACCTACCCAGCACCCAGCCAAAAGACCATGGGCACCGCTCCTGCCAATTCCATCATCCAACGCCCTTTCAACTCGAGGGTCAACAAGCCACGGAAGACATTGACGATCCTTAACTACAAAATCAAGAATCTGAAGAGGAAGGCCCGTGGGTCCAACCGCCCGAGTCTACCAGTATAGTGTCTATTGACGAAATCGAACTTGTAAACCTTGGGAATGAACGGCATTGAAAAGAAAAAAAATTAGCAAAGAGGTGCCCGAGCCTTATCGTCAACAACTCCTTGCGCTCCTACGAGAATTTGTGGAAGTGTTTGCATGGGATTATGAAGACATGCCTGGTTTGGATGAATGGGTAGCAGTCCACCGACTACCCCTCAAACCGAGAGCCCGACCTGTGAAGAAAAAAGCTCGGCGAATGAGAAAGGAATGGGCCCAGAAGTTGAAGGAAGAAGTCCACAAACAGTTGAATGTCTGGTTCCTTCAGCCTGTCTTCTACCCAGAATGGGTAGCAAACATGGTACCCATCCCCAAGAAAGATGGGCGAGTACGCATGTGTGTCATCTATAGGGACCTCAACAAAGCAAGCCCCAAGGACGACTTCCCACTACCACACATAGACGTCTTGGTAGATGACGCTGCCAAGTACAGGGTGTATTCCTTCATGGACGGATTCTCCAGATACAACCAAATCCTCATGGCAGAAGAAGACAAGGAGAAGACTACATTCACAACCCCTTGGGGTGTCTTCTGTTACAAGGTGATGCCATTCGGGCTCAAAAATGCTGGTGCTACTTACCAAAGAGCCATGACCACCCTCTTCCATTACAGAAGTCGAAGTCTACGTCGACGACATGGTAGTGAAGGTGCGCACTCATCAGCAACATCTCAAACACTTAAGAAGATTGTTTGAGCGCTTGAAGAAGTACAAGCTCAGGTTAAACCCATCAAAATCAACATTCGGGGCCATCACCGGAAAACTCCTCGGCTTTGTCATCAGCAAATAGGGAATTGAAGTAGATCTCGATAAGGCAAAAGAAATCTTAGATATGCCTTCCCCACAGACGGAACAACAGATCCGGAGCTTACTGGGAAGGCTACAGTACATGGGCGCTTCATCTCGCGCCTCACGCAGATTTGTGAGCCCTTCTTCAAGCTATTGAAGAAAAATGCCAGCTTCACGTTGACAATAGAATGCCAGGTCACCTTCGACCACATCAAGCGGTAACTATCCAAGCCTCCGGTTCTTGTGCCACCTCATCCCGGGTGACCGCTCTTCCTATACACGTCAGTCATGACTTCCTCCATGGGCGCAGTGCTGGGCCAGCATGATACCACTAGCAGAATCGAGCAGGCCATATACTACCTCAGTAAAAAATTTGCCACGGTAGAGGAACGGTATGAGCTGATTGAAAAATATTGTCTCTTGTTGGTTGGGATGGTGAAAAAGCTGTGACACTACTTAGTAGTCTATCCAATTTTGTTGCTTAGCCGCCTGGATCCCCTACGCTACCTCTTCGACCAACCGGCCTTGGTAGGTAGGTGCATGAAATGGCAAATGCTCCTTGCAGAGTTCGACATCTGGTACGTATCCCAGAAATCCATGAAGGCCCAAGCCATGGCTGACTAGCTGGCACACCAGCCCTTGCCAGATTATCAGCCATTGGAGGATTCGTTCCCAGACGAGCCCATCTTCACCATTGACGAACTAGGTCCAGACTAGCCGGAACCCCACATCCTGTACTTCGACGGAGTGGTCAACACCAAAGGGCATGGAGTGGGGGTCGTCCTGGTGGATCCGCAAGGACGGATGCTGCCCGTAGCCAAGCGGCTTCTCTTCACATGCTCACACAACAAGGCAGAGTATGAGGCTTGTATCATGGGGCTACGACTCGCACTGGAACTCTGGGTCACCCATCTACGCGTATTCGGCGATGCCATGCTAGTAATCTCTCAAACACTCAATAGGTGGAAAACCTAAGACCCCAAGCTCCAGTCGTACCAGGAACTCGTACTGCGATTAGTGAGAAACTTTCGGTTCGTCCACTTCCAACACATCGGCCGCAAGCATAACCCGTAGGCGGATGCCCTGGCCATCCTAGCATCATGGGTAACAGTCATGGAAGGTCGACGCATAGCCATAGAAGTCACAACACTTCACCAGCCGGCCTACAGCGAAGACATCTACCACCTTACAGAAGTCCCCAGGCAGGCAGACGCACCAAGGGTTGGCTTGACCTCCTCACACAAAGCTTCTCTTGTTACAAAAATGATCTCTCACAAAAACCCTAATTCCCTTTTGGGCATTTGGATGGCCTTATATAGTGGCAAATCATCCATGACAAAAATGCCCTTACAAACATAATAAGATTCAAGACATATTCAATAGGCCGTCGCCTCTTCGGAGTCAGTCGGTGTGTGGTGCCATGGTAGTGCTAGCCGGACCGACTCCGTGTCTGATGCTGTGTCGTTAGGGATTTCCAACAGCACCGACGAAGTTCTGGGGAGACGCCGTTGCCGGTCCACCATCATCTTGCGGTGCATCCGATGCCGCGAACTTTGGGGAGGGGCCTCCGCCGATGCCTCGCCTTCCGCCTCACCCGCCAGCGGGCTAGAGCCGGAGGCACCAAAGTCTCGCCACCGCTCCGACAGCCACCACTGAGACATGGCCTCAGCCGAAGAAGCGTCGCAACCATGGTTGGTAAGTGTGAAAAAGACAGACAGATGGGCAGACTCAACCTGATCAGGACAGACAAGCTCCTCCGCCAGCAAATTCTTCAGCGTCGGCGGTAAAAGGTCAAGCCACTGTTGCACGGCCACAGTAGCCGGCCATTGGACATGACCCGTAATGTTTTTCGTGTGAGGCATCGTGATGATAAAAGAGAGATGCAGGGTGAAGAAAAAATCAAGAAGAAGAAACTAGTGAAGAATGGAAACAAGAAGAGCAGATGAAGAAATTTTGAATGACTTCATCTCCTATTTATAGGAAAATCATCACTCGGATTTTGGCAAGATGAGGCGGCAACCGGTTCAAAAACTGGTTGAATGAAAATTGAGAAAGCTGAAATGATTCCTGACAACTTTGAATGGTACGATTGCTGCACGGGAATTGAGAAAGCTACACAAAAATCGAGAAAGATAAATGAAAATTGAAAAAGCTGCAGCAAGCACGTGAAGCCTTTCACGTCACCTCCCAGTTGCCAGCTTCTGCAAGGTGGCTTCTACGTATCCAGCCAACCAGAAGGTAAAATCATGAAAAGTACGACGTGACTATTCACTGCATCGATAGTAGCTTTCACAAAGCAAGCACGTGAAGCCTTTCACGTCACCTCCCGGTTGCCAGCTCCCACAAGGCGGCTTCCATGTAACCAGCCGGCTAGAAGGTAAAATTACGACGTGACTATTCATTGCATCAACTGCAGCTTTCGCAAAGCAAGCACGTGAAGCCTTTCACGTCACGTCTCGATTGCCGACTCCCGCAGGGTGGCTGCCTCGTAACCAGCTGGCCAGAAGGTAAAATCACGGAAAGTACGATGTGACTATTCACTGCATCAACAGCAACTTTCGCAAAGCAAGCACGTGAAGCCTTCCACATTACCTCCCAGTTGTCGGCTCCTGCAAGGCGGCTGCCGCATAACTAGCCGGCCAAAAGGTAAAGTCACGGAAAGTTCGACGTGACTATTCAGTGTATCAACGACAGCCTTGGCAAAGCAAGCACGTGAAGCCTTTCACGTCATCACCCTATTGCCTGCTCCCACACGGTGGCTGCCGTGTAACCGACCAGCTAAGAGCTAAAATAGAAGAAAGTACGACGCGACGTCGACACCAGTTCTCGGACACAGCATGCAAACACTTTCTTCCTCATCACCTGGTTGCTGGCACCCACAAGGTGGCTGCCATACAACCAGCCAGCTAACACCAATGGCATCTCGCGGTTAGGTGACCGAGAGTGTAAGCCCGACCCTATTTTATAGCCAACGATAGATGATTCACGAAGTGTGAAACCTCACATAGCTTCCCACTCACGCATGGACGGTCATTCAACCCTAAGACATCGGTTTTGCTTCCACCGAGCACCTACAACCTCTCCTAGGGAGGGGCATTCTGTTGACCCCATGCTTGAACATACAGATCGGGTGGCAAGCCGACCTGCCACCGGCAAACCGGTAAGAAAACTTGGCAGTCGGCTCCCCGAGAACCATACTTAAACATATGGATCGGGTGGCTAGCCGGCCCACCGCTGGCAAACTGGTAAGAAAACCTAGTAGCCGGCTCTCGAAGACCCATACGTAAACATATGGATCAGTTGGCTAGCCAGCCTACCGCCGGCAAACCGGTAGAAAAACCGGTCTGCCGGCTCCCCCAAAACCCACACTTGAACCGAAGAGTCAGGGGACCAGCAAGCCTGCCATCGGCAAACCGATAGAAAAACTCGGCAGCCGACTCCCCCAAAACCCACACTTGAACCAATGGGACGGGGTACCAGCCCGCCTGCCATCGGCAAGTCGGTAGAAAAACCAAACAGTCGGCTCCCCTAAAACCCACACTTGAACCGAAGAGTCGGGGGACCAGCCGGCGTATCACCGGCAAACTGGTAGAAAAACACGGTAGCCGGCTCCCCCAAAACCCACACTTGAACCGATGGGACAGGGTACCAGCCGGCCTGCCACCAGCAAGTTGGTAGAAAAACCCGACAGTCGGCTCCCCCAAAACCCAACTTGAACTGAAGAGCCGGGGGACCAGCCAGCCTGCCGCCGGCAAATCGGTAGAAAAACCTGGCAGCCAGCTCCCCCAAAACCCACACTTGAACCAAAGAGTCGGGGGACCAGCAGGCCTACCGCTGGCAAACCGGTAGAAAAACCCGGCAGCCGGCTCCCCAAAACCCACACTTGAACCTACATAATCGCCTTTGTGTGGTAGCTGGATAGAACCAGCTGGTATTCGTCTACCACGTAGCAGTACCCGGTTAACTACCTAGAAAGGTAAGCTGAATCAATTAGAAAGATACGATGAGATTTAATCACTTAAATCTCGCAATCACTCAATGACGCGGACCGCGTGATTGAACCGAGATATACATCGGGTTCCATCTTTGGATTCCCCCAAAGATGGAAGGTAACCCGTTATAAATAGGGGGGGCCTCCCTCTCCCATGAGCACACGCTTGCACCCTTTGAAAAAAAATGCTCGTTTGGATGTGGGAGACACTGCTCAGACGCTTTTCACCCCTTGGAGAAGACGCCGGCTGGAGGTTCTGAAGGAGGAGAGATGCTTGGAGCGTTGATGCCCTCTCACCACACCGGATCGAGGACTTCTAATCACCGTCGATGACTCCCTGCAGGTAAACTCCTCCTTCCTCGCCGTTTTACGTATGATTATAACAACCTTTTTTTTTTTTTGCTTTCGAGCCCCGACCATGCTAGGCCTTTCACATGCAAGGGAAAGTTCAGAGGATGTGCTCGGGTATCATTCCTTCAGAGACATGTCTGAAGGTACCGGTAGCCTCCCTCCCGGCTAGGTGAATCCACCCAGCATGGTCGTGTTCGTTCGATCACGACCCTTCTATCAGGTCCTTTTACATGGAAACTCGTAGTTTCCCAACAGGTTTTACACGTTTTATCCGATTTCCGCATATTTTTCATAGGAGGTGTAAGTTTACCTTCCCGATGCCCCGGAAAGGTTTTCGAGATGACGCAATCGGCATGCATCCTTGCCGCCGGCAGCCATTCGGGTGTACGAACAAGTACAACCCGACGGTTCCCATTTTCCCGGGAGGTGTAAGTCTACCCTCCTGATGCCCAGAAAAGGTTTCCGGGATGACGCCACCAGCATGCATCCTTGCCGGTGGTAGCCATTCCAGTGTATGAACAAGTACAACTCGGCGGTTCCCGTTTTCTTGGGAGGTGTAAGTCTACCCTCCCGAAGCCCTGCAAAAGTTTCCAGGATGTGGCCACCAGCATGCATCCTTGTCGGCGGTGGCTGTTTGGGTGTACGAACAAGTACAAACTGGTGGTTCCTGTTTTCCAGGGAGGTGTAAGTCTACCCTCCCGATGCCCCGGAAAATTTTTCGGTATGACGCCACCTGCATGCATCCTTGCTGGCGGCGATCGTTCGGGTGTATGAACAAGTACAACCTGGCGGTTCTTGTTTTCCCAGGAGGTGTAAATTTACCTCCCAATGCCTTGGAAAGGTTTTCGGGATGACGCCACAGGCATACATCATTGCTAGCGGTGGCCGTTTGGGTGTACGAACAAGTACAATGTGGCGGTTCCCATTTTCCTGGGAGATGTAAGTCTACCCTCCCGATGCGCAGAAAAAGCTTTCGAGATGACGCCACTGGCATGCATCCTTGCCGATGGTGGCCGCTCGGGTGTACGAATGTATACCTCCTGACGGTTGCTGTTTTTCCGAGAGGTGTATGTCTACCCTCCCGATGCCTCGGAAAGGTTTCTGGGATGATGGCACCGGCATGCATCCTTGTCGACAGTGGCCACACGGGCGTACTACCATGTATGACCCGATGGTTCCCAATTTTTGGGAGGAGCAAAGCTACCCTCCCGATGCCTCGAAGAGGCTTCCGGGATGAGGCCACTGACATGCATCCATGCTGGCCCTGGCCAAGCGGGGAACGTGAATTCTTGTCTCCAGTCAGGGAAGGGGGATGTGACGCGGCAGCCGGTACCTTTAGCCGGTTGTCCGGTAGCCCAGCCGGCTGCCTCACTCGACCTTCATCTCTTTAGCTGTGAGGTCCGTAGGGTTGACGGTTGTGTCTTTCTCTCTCCCATTTATCATCAGACCCCATGCGAATCTTAGCATTGATCGACCCCCACTTGTTTTCACCAAAAGGGATAAGGTTATTTCCCTCGCCCGATGGTCTTCGTGCCCCTCGTCAGTCTCAGAACCTCAAAACTACCGGGTCACCATCCGTCGGAAGAAACACTAGGAAGCTAGCGAATGACCCGGCCCTCATCCACAGCTTGTTGCCCCAATACTTACACACTCCACCGTCCAACCGGCCTTCCACTGACTGCCACGTCTAACATACCCAGTAGCCGTGTCCAGGGCCAACGGTGAGAACAGTTTGCAGTGGCAAGCGACGCATCCAGTTCAAGAAGTGTTGTCTAGACCTCTGGGATGAACTACCGACCCTAGGAGTGTTCCCAACTACATCTGGGTTTCTACATCAAAAATCCGAGCGCCCAACTTGTTTAACTCCGATGGCGTCAAGGCAAAATGGAGTGAATAATCTAGGTTTGTCTTTATCTCCATGGTCTTTGCCGATTCTAAGTGGTTATGAAGTACCGGTGGGAGATCACTTCTCCCCCCGAATGAGTATCCAACCTCCCATTTTTACGTAGCCCGAGTGCCACCCGACAATGAGGGAGATCACAAACTTCGGCTCCCTCTAGGTAAGGTATTCCCCTTGGATCCAACTGCGACAATATCGAGTTATTTTGCTTACCAACAGCGCGTGGGGAGGGCTAGTAGTATTCTTTTATTCAGTTTTATTTCCTTCTTCTATTTTGTAAAGAAAAAAAAAAGCAAAAAATAAGAAAAAAGAAAAGAAAAAAGAAGAGAGAAAAATGAAGAAGAAGAAAAGTCAGTGGCTAGAATCCTTCTTCAACAAAAAGAAAAAAACAAAAAAAAAGTGAAAAGAAAAGAAAGAGTTACTTGTTGCTGAGTCTTGAAAGCATACGGACTCCTGTGTAAGGGAAGGGTAGATCTTAGGATTCCGCCATCTGTTGGCAGTCCAATACGCAGCTTGTCATGATTGACCAAGTATTCCCTTCTTTGAGGGCTTGGCAACCTATCAAAGTCTGCCAATACAACTGGGTGCCAAAACCCATTTGCCGACACCCAATTCTCCCTTTTTCTCTTGTCCTAGGGCTTGACATCCCAACTAAGTCATCAACATAGGGCTTGGCATCCCTCACAGAAGACTTGCTGGCAGCTGCGTCCTCAGCAGCATTGGGCTTGGCATCTCACTGAAAGTTGCTTCCACCCTTGGGTTCCGATGCCCACGTTTCTAGAACCCATACTATTCTATGCATTATCGTCGCACCCCCAGAGTAAACTTGTGAGGAAGAATCAACATAACTATAGGCAGAAGGACAGCTTTCAGATCTCTCCTCTTGACCTGTCTTTGTCGCCTTAGGGTCGCTTCCGCTGGACAAAGGAACCACGTTTCCAAAAACACCCGTGTGAATGTCCAGTGGTTCCCTTTTGTTATGAGGTGAACCACCATTCATTCCCCTACAGGTTTGGATAGCACTATTGGATCGGAACAGCCACCTTGTGCAGACTCCATCATAGGTAGCCACTTGAAAAATCCAATTACCTCTTCCATGCCACTATTCCTAAAACATCGGCAAATAGACTTGGCACCCGCCGCCTTTATAGAACCAACGAGGCAAGACACGATAGGAAGGGCCACAAGGGAATGTCTCAACACCTTCACACACCTCACCACTTATATTCACGGATAAGGGAGGAAATGACACTTCCTCCCCACTTTCAGAAACTAACGTACAAATGAGTGTGTAGGTAAATAAGCCAGTCGGATCAATCAGCCAGCTGCCGCTTAGGAGACATGGCTACCCACGGATGGCTGGCACCTCGACCGCACGCAACATTAGGATGAAAACTGTTCCTTGCAGGAACGAAGGAGGCCCGACCATGCACATTGCCAAGCTTAGATAGCTAGACGCCAATACGAGGACGCACGCTAGACGAGCCATCACGCAGTGAAATGGTCAGTTGCCAAGTAAATCAGCTGGTGGCCACTCGTAAGACACAGTGACCCAGATGGAGTAGACACCTGCAGAGCGAAGGAGTTGCAGCCGTGCAATACCTGACTTGAGTGTCAGACGCCGCTACCTGCAATTTGGCTAAAATGCCACCTCGCACGAAGGTAAGACTGTCCGATGGAGGGTGAAATAGCAGAAATCGCTATAGTGATCCGACTTATGCCGATATCCAGCACATCTACCGCGATGCGAATACCCTCTCCGTATTACTACCTCGCACCTTGCATAAACACACACGTTCTTCGGTACATGATCCATAGGAAATATATTTTTTTAAAAGATGATTGGTATTATTTAGAAAATTCCTTGGATTACAGACGTGAGATAACAAAAAAAAAGGGGCGTAGGGTACACGAGGTCAGTCTGCGTCACTGTCCCTCCAGCGCCCGTACCTTCGACGCTTGGCCCTTCGGTGCTCCCGTTCGATCTCCCGGGCCTCCATCCGCTCCAGTAAGCCAACCAGGCGGTCCTTGTGGTTCATCACCTGCATAACGACATCATCCCAGGCACCTAGATGGTCCATCACCATGCGTAAACATTCACCCTTGGATTTCAGCAAGGACTCTGTGGATGACGCATTGTAGCCATGGTTTGGCCCAAAACTTTGCCTGGGAATGGTGAAGCGGCAGTGGAAGCAGTCACGCCCGGTCAAAGGCCAGGCAGATGTCCTAGGAGACGAGTTGGCCCACTTAGAAGCAAGCCTCTCATAACGACCGAGATCGACCACCATGATAGGCCAGGTTAGGAGCGAGGCCTTCTACTGACTACCGGTTGAGACGCGCAGGAAGCCTGCCAGCTCGACCATAGCCTCGCCGAACAGTGGTTGGCTAGGAGGCCTTCGCCCTGGGTAGATAATGCTCTGCATCTAGCGCCGAACCACCGCCACCCAGTCCATCAACGGGAGGTAAGTCACCACGCTAACCTCATCCCAATGCCCCCCTTTCGGCAGGACCGTGTTGTTGAGGATAAAGGGGACGAGGTGGGCGACTGGGTTCAGGTCACACGTCTTGACCACCTACTGGTTCTAGCCGGCATCTGCTGCAACCGCCATGTTGATGCTGCCGATACTCCAAGGGAGGCTTGGCAAATGGGTGAAGACGTCTAGACTGGTGAAGTGGAGGCCCAGCACCTCAAATAGGAGCCTGTAAGAGAATTCCGCCAGCTCGGCCCAGGGGCCGATGACGAGTTGCTACTCCACCTCAAATAGGTTGGAGTACATCTCGGCCACTAGGCTGGGGACAGTCTCCACACGGTGAAAATCCCGGATGAACGGGAGTAGCCCCTGCGTGGTGAATAGCTGCTCCACGTTCGGCAGCCGGTCGAAGACGACCGACCTGTCGTATAAAACACTCCTCAACGCTAGGCGATCGTCCGCTGGGAGGAACAACTCCTAGTTGGTGTTAGGATGCAAGATGCCTTTGGCCGTCACCTTCCGCGTCATCTTCCGACGGACGAGAACCGGAGGCGACCAGATCCCCTCAGTGGGAAATAGCATCTACGGAAGGGGAGTCGCACTCGCCGTCCATAAGCAGGTAGAAAACCTGCAAAAGGACGACCTCCGTGTGGTCGGGGCAAGCGAGCTCCTCCACTAGCAGATCCTTCAGTGCTAGGGGCAAGGTCCCGAGCCTCTATTGCACGGACGCAGCAGCCGTTCGCCAGACGTGGCCTGTGACATTTTTCATCCTAGGCATTGGGAAGTGCTACTAGAAGAGGAGATTAGCAGAAAAAGCACTAAACACCGCCAGATGTGGGATGCCAATGCCATCGATGACCAGATCGGGAAGAAGGAGGCCGCAACACCACTGCTGGTGAAAGAGGAAGAATCCCGCCGCCAACGACGAAGGAGGAGCCGACGAAGGATGAGAAGAAAATGAAGGAGAAGTGGCCGATGGAGGAAGAGATTAAAAAGGGAAGATGGTGAAGAAAATAAGGTGGTGAAGAAAATGAGAAGGTGGAGAAAATGAGAAGGTGAAGAAAATGAGAAGGTGAAGAAAATGAGAAGAACGAGAAAATGAGGAAGGAGGAGAAAACGAGGGGAAGGGATGAAAGCTTTGGGTGCCCTCGTGCCCCTATTTATAGGCAAAAATACCACCCAGCTGCCGGCACCCAAGGCGGCCCCTGGTTAAAAAACTAGTAGAGCAAAAATCGAGGAAAAGGTGACAAGATGATTCCCTACGTAGATTCCTGACCACGAACGTGACACGTCCCTACACAGGGTTATCATCCACTGGTTAATGGTAGGAAAGGTGACGAGACAACACCCTGCATAGATTCTTGACCACGGTCAGCTCACCCAAGGCAGCTTCTAGTTTTCTAACCGGAAGTATAAGCCCAACACCCCCTCAAGGCAACTTCCAGTTGGAAAATCGGAAGTGTAAGACCATCCCCTATCAAGGCATCTTCTGGTTAGGCAACTAGAAGTGTAAGTCCACACTACCATGGAAACTGTCAATTAAGATGTCAAGAGCATAAATCCAGTCATCTCGGTTCAGAGTGCATCCTCTCTGAACCCCTCAAGACTTTTCCTGACGCACCTTCCAGGAAAGTCTATTTCAAAACGAGCAATGGATATTCATAAAGTGTGAAACCTCGCATTATTTATCACTTACGCATGGAAGGTCATTCAACCCTAGGACGTCGGTTTCCTTCCACCAAGGTCATACAACCTCACCTAGGGAGGGGCATTCTGTTGACCCCCATGCTTAAGGATCTATCGAGTGATCAATCGGCCGTCCAGCGGCATGCCGGTATATCACCCCGGCAGCCGGTTCCCCCAAATTCCACTCAGCGAAGTCCTACTCTGCTAGCATTGAATCCCATGCTCAAGACTTATCGGGTGGCTGGGTAAATCAGCCGGCCAACCATCGGCATGTTGGTATATCACCCTGGTAGCCGGTTTCCCCAAACTCTTCCCTAACAAAGTCCCGCTTTGTTGGCGTTGAAGCCCATGTTCGGCACCTACCGGGTGGCCAGGTAAATCAGCTGGCCAACCACCGGCACGCCGGTAAAATACCCCAGTGACCGATCTCTAACTCTCCCACCAACATGCAGGTACGTTCGTCAACATGCCCAATCCGATTCCCAGGGAAAAGGACACGGTTGCTAGAGCCTTTGCCGACGCACAATCCTCGCTATCCACCGTAGCCTATTCCCTTGAATCATTGGCTATATTCCTAGCGTACCCCAATCCCCACTACCTGGCACCTAGCTAACGCATCGCAGCTACCGGCTAGCCACCTAGGAAGATAATTCAAATCAATTGGAAAGATACAGTGAGATTTAATTACTTAAACCTCACAATCAATCAATCACGTGGATCATGCGATTGAATCAAGATGTACGCAGAGTTTCCATCTCGGGATCACCCGAAGAAGGAAGTAGATTCCCTATATAAAGGGACATTCCACTCCATTTCAAAGGACCGCTTTTTCGAGATTCTGAAGGAGGAGAGCTGCTCGGAGCCCTGACGTCCTCTCATCGCACCAGAGTGAGGACTTCCGACCACCGTCGAGGACTCACTGTAGGTAAGATCGCTCTTTCTCTGCCATCACATGTATGATTTAGCCTCATTTTCTCGAGCCCTAACCATACTGGACCTTCCCCAAGCAAAGGGAAAGGTCGGAGGACATGCTCAGGTGTCATTCCTTCGGATACACTTCCAAAGGTATCGGCAGCCTCCCTCCTGGTCGGGTGAATCCACTTGGTATGGTTGAGATCAGTTCAGTCGCGACCCTTTCATCGGGTCTTTTTACAGGGAAACTCACATTTTCTTACGTGTTCTACGAATGCATCGTTGACTTTTCCCCTGTCCTTTCCCTTTGAAACGACTGGCCACCGTTAGATGCATCGTCTCCACTTAGAGTTGGTCGTCTCCCCGATGGTGTCCACCTCTCCCGTCTCTCAAGACTAGGTGTAGAAATCTCTACACCCGGTGGTTGAGGCGGCAAACCAGGTGAACATCCGATCCCAGACCTGGATGTCCGATAGGTCGACGAGTAGACCCTCCAAACCTCTGGCTTTTTAGCCAGAAGTCCATTGCGGGGGCTACAACGTCTATATTCGTGTTTTCATCTATTTCTCGCTTACCTTGTCGGGAGAGGCAAGGCTGCCCTCCCGATGGCCCGGGAAGGCTTCCGGGATGAGGCCGTCGGTATGCATCATTGCCGACGTTGGCCGTCTGGGTGCTTGAGCAAGTACACCCTGACAGTTCCCTTTTACCAGGAGGAGAAAAGCTACCCTCCCGATGCCTCAAAAAGGCTTTCGGGATGAGGCCATCGGCATACATCATTTCCAATGCCGGCCGTTTGGGTGCACGAGCATGTACACCCCGATGGTTCTGTTTTACCGGGAAGAGCAAAGTTGCCCTCCCAATGCCCTGGAAAGGCTTTTGGGATCAGGCTGTCAGCATGCATCATTGCTGACAATTGTCGTTTGGGTGCACGAGCATGTACAACCCGACGGTTCCCTTTTACCGAGAGGAGAAAAGCTACCCTCCCGACACCCTGGAAAGGCTTCTGGGATGAGGCTGTTGGCATGTGGCCATCTAGGTGCTCGAGCATGTACACCCCGACGGTTCCCTTTTACCGAGAGGAGCAAAGCTGCCCTCTCGATGCCCCGAAAAGGCATCCGGGATGAGGCCGTCGACATGCATCATTGCCGCCACCAACTGCCTGTGTGCACGAGCATGTACACCCCAACGGTTCCCTTTTACCGGGAGGAGCAAAGCTACCCTCTTGGTGCCCTAGAAAGGATTCCGAGATGAGGCTGTCGACATGCATCTTTGTCAACGCCGACTGCTTGGGTGCATGAGCATGTACACTCCGACGGTTCCCTTTTACTAGGAGGAGCAAAGCTGCCCTCCCGTCGCTTCGGAAAGGCTTCCGGGTTGAGGCCGTCATCATACATCATTGCCAATGCCAGCCGTCTGGGTGCATGATCATGTACACCCTGATGGTTCCCTTTTATCGGGAGGAACAAAGCTGCCCTCCCAATGCCCCGGAGAGGCTTCTAGGATGGGGCCGTTGGCATGCATCATTGCCAACGCCGACCGCGTGGGTGCACGAGCATGTACACTCGATGGTTCCCCTTTACCGGGAGGAGCAAAGCTACCCTCCTGATGCCCAGGAAAGGCTTCTGGGACGAGGCCATCGACATGCATCCTTGCCGACACCGACTGCTTGGGTGCACGAGCATGTACACTCCGATGGATCCCTTTTACCGAGAGGAGCAAAGCAACCCTCCTGATGCCCCGGAAAGGCTTCTGGGATGAGGCCGTTAGCATGCATCATTGTTGACGTCAGGCATCCTGGTGTATGAGTATGTACACCCCAATGATTCGCAATTACCGGGGGAAGCGAAGTTGCTTCCCCGTTCCCTTGGAAAGTCTTCCAAGATGAGGCTAGGTTTGGCCTGGTTGACTGTCGTGGTTTTTTGTTTTAGAGCTGAAGAGAGGCTGGGATTGCTCAGGCTGTCTGGGGTTGCCTAACACCTTCCCCAACAGTACCCTGAGTCCCATATCCAGTTCTCTCATGTTTCGCATAGTGTTACACGATTTTACGTCATCCTTGTGGTTTTATCATTTTGATGGTGGAAGGATACTTCCCTATCTAGTTTTCCTTGTTTTCTACCCAAAAATAAGGTGGCAACTCCGTTCAGGGAGCCATCCACCCCATGTGGTGATGCGCTCCCAAAATCAACTTTCAATTCTCTGTACCTTGGTCCATTCGCTGGCAGAGCCAGTGGAACTCCATGGGCTTCTGGGTGATAGCCGGATGAAAGAGAGGGTACACAGGTGGATTTGGATTTAGGGCAGATAGAGATTTCTGCCGAGCAGCAACCAAGCTTTGGTGGAGAAGAAAATAGAGCCTTAGTGATCTGTTCTCCACGAACTAAGCCACACACAGCCACTATAGAAGCATCAGCTCCATCCTCCCCCACTCATACAGAACACGCTCAGCAGTTAGGAACAAACTTAGTGGTCTTTAGAGATGCTGAGGCTTGGGCTAAATTCCAAATTATTAGGGTTTATGACATTCTATTCAGTAGACTTGTAGATTTTGATTTCATGGATGAAATCAAGAACTTACTGGAGTTTTAGGGGCTACTGAGAATTATCCCCAGGTCAGGTAATAATCTTAAAGCTGGGAATTTAGTTCCTGCCTTCTATTGTAATCTGCATGAGGAAGATGAAGTTTTTGTTTCCAATGTGACTGATGTGAATATATATTTAACACCTGAATATATATTTGAGAGCCTAGGATTAAAAGATGCGGCTGTAGAGATTTTAGAATCTTCTACAATGGCCGATTGGTCAGAACAAGATATGAAGAACTGCATGGCCATAAACCCTCAGATTAACTTGTTTAATAGGCTCAAACAAATGAATGGAAAGTCCCATATGGTTGCATTGATATTGATTAGAACCATATATCAAAGATTTGGACATGAAGTGGAATTGTCTGTCTTTGTTAAAATTGCAATCTATGCTGTACTAAATAGGATTCAGGTGAATTGGTATAGAATTTTCATTTCAAAGATCACTAGCATCAAAAAGAAATTATTCTATGGTGATCTAATCTACCAGTTGGTGTCAAGTTCCTCTGATCTATCAGATTTGGCAATAAAGAAGTTAAAGTCTAGGGTGCCGACTGCCAAAGACTTGAAACAATTTTTAATCCTTTTCAAAATTTTTCTCTTTTTAAGAGTAAAGTCTGATGGATTAACACAACACTTGTTAAATTAAACCATTTTAGAGAATTTAAGCTTTCCTTTTTTTGTTAAACCTACCTGGTACAATCGTATATATTAAATGATTGTAGTTCAGAATTTTTGACCTCTGTCATTAAGTTCAGTTAATTGTAGTTATCTTTAACCTCATTTGAATTATTAAATAACCTTTCTAAATTCATTCAAATGATTAACCTTGTTTAATTTCAGTAAACCTTTCATTTTTAAAATTTTCATTTTCAATAAATAGTGTTGTATTTGGTTTAGAGGGGAATAGTCCTCGCATAAGTTCGTGGGTAAACTAGATAACCACGAACTTACCCCATAATTTTTTTTTTACTTTTCTTCTTTTTCTATTGTTTTTGGTTCGAGGGTAAACAGAATAACCCTCGAACTAACGCATGGGTAAACTAGATAACCCACGGACTTACCCGTGGCTTATCCCCATAGTGTTTTACTTTGGTTTTTTTTTAGTTCGGTTCGGTTTGAGGGTAAACAGGATAACCCTTGAACTTACCTCGTGGGTAAACTAGATAACCCACAAAGCAGCTACTGCTATAATATTTTAACATGACGACCTAGTCCAAGGGTAAACAGGATAACCCTCGAACTTACTCCATGGGTAAACTAGATAACCCGCAAGGCAACTCAAAGTAAAATGCAATAACAGTTCAAATTAAACTCTTTTTACAAACATTATATTCTTATAATTATATTGTTTTCTTTTGATTTTTGTATATTTATATATTTATATATATATATATATATATATTTTAGTTTTTTTATATATTATATTATATTAATTCACTCTCCTTCTAATGCTATGAACTCTACCTCTCTCCTCTCTGAAAATTTTAGAAAATTTTTTAATCTTTGACCATTTACTTTAAAAATTTCATGACTTTATGCATCTTCCAAATCAACTGCTCCACAAGGATAAACATATTTAACAACAAATGGATCAGTCCATCTAGATTTCAATTTTCTTGGAAAAGAGTGTAGTCATGAATTATATAATAAAACTTCTTGCCCTTTTTCAAATATTCTGTGTAGAATTCTTTTATCATGCCATGTTTTCATCCTTTCTTTAGCTATGTTTGAACTTTCATAGGCCATGTTTCTTAATTCCTCTAATTCTACTAATTGCACTTGTCTATTACTACCTGCTATTTTTATACTTAAGTTTAGTTGCTTAAGTGCCCATAATGCTTTATGTTCTAATTTCACAGGAAAATGACAAGCCTTGCCATATACTAATTTATATAGAGTTGTCCCAAATATTGTTTTATAAGCTGTTCTATATG
>JAMKPZ010000388.1:0-16782 GCA_024699675.1 Amphibolis antarctica | reverse complement strand
GCAGCATCCTCATCTTCAATGGTAACACCTATGTTTCTCAACTCCATGAGAAGTGCATTTAGTTTATCTAAATGCTGTTTCAGTGGTGTACCCTCCTTTATCTTCATAGAAAATAGTCTTTGTTTCAACAGTAGTTTGTTTGTCAGTGACTTGGTCTTATAGAGTGACACCAGTTTCTGCCATCCCAAAGATGTACTCTCATCGGCAACTTCGATTATCACTTCATCTGACAGGCAAAGCAAAATGGTAGAATGTGCTTTCTCCTCCTGTTGAGCATATTCTGTGGAATTCTTATCAAGATCTGACTCCTTATTCAATGGAGCCCACATGCCTTACTGTTTCAATAATGCTCTCATCTTGATTTGCCACAAACTAAAGCCATTTTTCCCACTGAATTTATCAATCTTCATTCCAGGAGTAGACATGATTTCAAGTGAGATATTCCACAACCACACACGAATACAAATGAAGCAAGTATTCAACAAAAAAACTTCCACCAAAAATTCAAATGGATTCAAGCCACAAGTGAGCCCAAAAAATCCAATCTGGCACCCAAAAAAGGAAAGTTACTGATTTTCAACAAAAAAATGCCAAGGATGACATCTCTTTCTACGTTCCACGAAAAATCCCCAAATTTCTTCCACAAACACAACACAATATGAGGAAGGATCAGAGGGGCTTACAGATGTATTCCAGCAAGTGGAATACCAAGCGCACGAGTTGGCATCCTCGAATGTCGCGCTAGCGCGGCGGTGGTGGCAGATTTGTGCCTCCCTGTGCCAACTCCTCCCACGAGCGAATACACGGCCAAAACTCCTTGAACAACCTCTGATACCACTTGTTACTTCCAGAGGTATCCAAGCACAGTTGATTCAAATGAGATTAGCACGTGTAGGAGGGAGAAAACACGAAGGAAAGTCGAAATCACGGTTGGCGGTGACTTGGATGCGCGGCTAAGGTTCCAGGCACGCCCAAACGCCCAAATCACAAATGCAAATGAGATTTACGTGGTTCCCCAACTTGGGTACGTCCACGGGTGTCTCTCCTTGGGTTCTTCACTATCTTCAAAATGGTGGATTACAAGAGAAAGGGAAAGGGAAGAGTGGGATAGCCGACGCATCAAGGATTGGCTCGGCCTCCTCACACAAAGCTTCTCTTCTAACAAAAATGATCTCTCACAAAAACCCTAATTCCCTTTTGGGCATTTGGATGGCCTTATATAGTGGCTAATCATCCATGACAAAAATGTCATTACAAACATAATAAGATTCAAGACATATTCAATAGGATGTATTAGATTTCCGACCATGATTATTTAATTTTTGCCTCTTTTTACTGCCATCTTGGCAAGTGCCTTGAGACCTAACTCCTTGAGTCCTCATGTGGCTCCCAGATGAATTTATTGAACTTCTGCCCGTATTTACCAAATTTGCCCCTATTTCCTTTTCATTTTGGGACTAATTGGATTAGGGCACGTCGAGAAACTCCTAATCGTACAACTAGATCTTCCCTTTTGGTTCACCCTACGTTTTAGTTAGCTTATGCATCAATCACAGTAAGGAGGCCAGCTTATGTTGGGCTAACTGAGGTTGCTTAATACCTTCTCCACCAGTACCCTGGATCCTTACTCATTATCTCTAAGTAGCAGACCTCTAGTTTTGATTTTCTTAGAGATTTTACATTTCATTCCTGAGATGAAGAGCACATTCTCTTCCTCTTCTTGTTTTCCTTATTTTCCAGTAAAATAAGGTGGCAACTCTAATGTTTTAATTATAACTTTCAAATTATTTCTTGAGTCCCATGTGCTTGTTATTCTCTTAAATAGCTCTAACCATCATTTGGGTGGAAAGAAGGGTAACAAACCCATACAGACTTTTCTGCAATCTGCAGACTAGTCTGGCTTTACTATTGGTTTCCGCATACCCATCTGGCTGTCGCATGTAGATCTTCTTGTCTAGATCACCATGAAGAAACACCGTCTTCATGTCCATTTGTTCCAAGAACAAGTCCTCAGTTGCCACTATGCTTAGGATGGCCAAGCTTGTTGTCAAGGGGTACCAACAGGTTCAAGACATTGACTACATGGAGGTGTCCTCACCGTGATCATCTTGACCATCGAAGAGAACACCTCCATGTAGTCAATGTCCTGAACCTGTTGGTACCCCTTGACAACAAGCCTGGCCTTGTACTTCTTATTGCCATCTGGTTGTTCCTTTAGTATAAATTCCCACTTGCTGCCAAGTGTCTTCTTAGCTTCTAGTAGTGGAGTCATCTGCCATGTCTGGTTCTTTTCTAGGGATCACATCTCTTCCCTCATGGCTAACTCCCATTGGTTTGCATCTTTCACTTCAATCACCTTGGGGTAACTCCCCAGCTCACCGTCATCTTTCAATAGCAGGTAATTGAAAGATGGTGTATACTTGTCCGAAGGCCTGGAAACCCTCGTTGATCTTTTGGGTCTTGGTGTAACTATCTACCTCTCCTACTCTGGTTGCCGTTCCTCTTCTCTTGGTAGCTAGGTGACACTACCCTGTTGCCACTCAGCTATCCTCGTACCTAAGTCTTCGGCAAACCTACCATCAATCTCCTGGGTTTGCCCTATCTATTTTGTGGAAATTTGGTTGTCCCCTATCGGATTTCGGTCCTACTCGTTTGAAACTCGTGAGGGGCCCCAACTTGCTTTAGCCTACAGCCAGCTTTGGACTTCCGATTGCCACTCTTCTTCAGCCAGTAGCTGGGTGACGCTACCTGGTTGCCGTTCAGCTGACCCCGCATTGCTATTCTTGTACAAGTGCTTCACTTCAAACACGATGTCTTTTGCACAAACCACCTTCTTGGCTTCATCATCCTAGAGCTCGTAGCCAAGATAATCATGTCTGTACTTGATGAAGTAACACTTTCTTGATTTAGGGTCTAATTTATCCCTCTTGTCCTCACTGACATGCTAATATGATAAACACCCAAACACCCGTAAATGAGATAGGCTAACCTCTTTCTCACTCCACAACTCTTCCGGAATCTGGAAGTTAATTGGGACTGATGGCCCCTTGTTTATCAGGTAAGCCATTGTGTTGATGGCTTCCACCCAAAACGTCTTCGAGAACCCAACATGTAACCTCATGCACCGAGCTCTTTGTTCAGCGTCGAGTTCATCCTCTCGGCAACCCCATTCTACTGCGGGGTTCAGGGCATTGTCTAGACTCTCCTTATGCCTTCTCCCTATTTGATTCTCCACTTTTGCCTTCCACTTCCTGAATGCCTAGAAAACCTTTGACTTGTGCTTGAGAAAGTGCACCTAGACATTCTGGGTATAGTCATTGATAATCATGACGTAGTACTGGGATCCACCTACCGAGCAAATAGGTGCCAGCCCCCCCACATCTATGTGAAACAAATCCAACTTACCCAGTTTTGGCTCGTGTGCCACCCTTGAGAAGCTGACTCTCTTATGCTTCCCCAATATGTAGCTCTCACAACTCTCCAGATGGACTTCTTTCTAGTTCTAAAATCCTATCGCCGGCTACCAACACCTTTAGCCCCTTTTCGCCCATGTGTCCCAATCGACAGTGCCATTGCTCAAATACCTCTGTGGTGGCTACCACCACTAACGACCGGTCCTCTGCTTCGCCTGCCATGAGATATAGGGTTCCAGTCCTCTAGTCAGATGCTACCACCCAGATACCCTTGGTCACCTTCCACTTGTCGTCACCAAACCCAACTTGGTGACCCTCTTCATCAAGCTGACTAACAGAGATTAGATTCTTGGTTAGATCTAGGACATACCTCACCTCCTGAAGTTTCCAAAGTCACTACTTCATTTGGGTTTGGACTTCGCCTCATCCCAAAATGTCCAAACTCGAGTTGTCGACCAAGTATACCTTCTATGTTGGCGTTGTACGATAGTTGTCCAATAGCTCCTTCTGATATGTCGTATGGAACGATGCTCCTGAATGCATCACCCATGTGTCAATCGGACTGTCAACACAACAAATCAAGGCATCTCTTGACTCATCCACCAGAGCATTCACCCTTGCTCTCTTGGCGGATTCCACCCTCCTGGGTTCCAGACACTTTGACCGAAAGTGTCCGAACTTCTCACAGTTCTAGCACATGATTTCTAGTTGGCTCTTGCTCTTGTTGCAGGATTTCTATAGGTTCTTATCAGAACTCTAGCCCCTGGACTAGCTGCATCCTTTGCTCTCCATACTGAGCACTAATGTCGACGCCACTTCACTGCTCTCCCAGCAGATATCCTCATTCAACACCAGGTCAATTATTTGACCCATGTCCAATCTTTCGTGCCCCAACGAGTTGCTCACAGAAGTCACCACGACTAACTAGCTCGAGGGTAGCGATGACAACAGGATCAACACCCGGACTTCGTCATCAAACACAATCTCTACTGAGTCAGTATCGTGTTTAGCTAATTCATGTGGTCGGCTATCGATGCTCCCTCCCACATCTATAACTTGAAGACTCTATGCATAAGGAATACCTTATTCGACGCTGTTGGCTTCTTGTAGGTGTTGGATAGGGCCTTTATGACATCCGCCACTATTGTCTCCTTGGCAATATTGAACAACACATTCCTTGCCAACAAAAACTGAATAAATCCCATAGCTTTTCGATTTAAAAGCTCCCACTGTTCCTATTCCATCTTCTCCAGCTTTTTTCCCGTCAGCGGCTGGTGAAGATCTCTCTAGTACAAACTATCTTCCATCTGCATCCTCTAGAAATCAAAATCTTTACCGTCGAACTTGTCGATGTTGAGCTTCCGCTCCTCTACTATTATAAGCTTCTTTTGGAATCTACGTGGATCTATCCAGCTGTTGGTCTATATAGCTGGTTGCCGCCCTCCTTGCCAGACGTTGACTGCTTTGGATGCCCACCTGCTCTAGTGGCAAACCGCTCTAGACTCTACTCTATCTAGCTGGTTACCGACCTACTCTACATGGATGCCAACTTCTCCACCTAAGACTATGTTCCAACTGAGTGTTCTCCAACGACGCACCCTTCTCGACCCGAAAGCTCTAATACTAGTTGTTGGGTAAACCATGACCACAAATTTGGTTGCCTGGTGCACCTCAACCCATCATGCATTCCAACAATACGCATCTCCTCAAGTTGCTCACCGACGGAAACACTCTCTCTCTCATGTTGTTCATCGTGAGTGGAAGAACACAAGGTGGAAGAGAAGAAGGAGAAAGAAGAAGGAGGCGACGCTAGGATTTTTACATGGTTCAGCAACTACCTACTCCATGGGGCTGCTGGTGCTTTCTTACTTGCATCACCAACTGGCTTTCTTGCATACACACACACAGTTACTACTCGTTACAACCTTATTTATAGGGCACATAAGAAACCAGAATCTCAGCATTACAAAGGACCCACGAAATCATCGACAACTGGCATCCAGAACGACACATCTGGATGTCGGGACCTTCTTCTGCCTACGCACCTTCTCTAGCCACTCCTAGTCTCTAGCCGGTTTCCTACTAGAGCAACCTGGCTGTCGAACTTTTGAGCCGACATCTAGATGACCAGCCAGTGAAGCTCCCATTGTTCAGTTGATCTTCACTTGTTGTTTGGCCCCTGCCTTTTCGTACCTTAATGCAGGACCGCAGACATAATGCTTATGACTACATGGTCATGTTGCCGTTGCACCTAGTCCTTTGCACATCCAAATTCCTGATACATAGCTACCAACCTGTGACCCGAATTTCACTTACTCCCTAGCGGAAGACCGTCTCCACACTATAGCCTCAACACTAACTCGTTCAAATCTTCAATTTGAATTTAAATTCTAGTTCTTTATGCTCTCAATCAATGTATTCTTGCAGATCTTCATTCCTTTGCTCTTGCAAAAAATATTCCTAAAATCTCAAAAATTAAAGATCTAGTATCCTACAAAAATCACTAACAAATAAACAAATTTTCCAATTAGGTCAAATGGAATCTCTGTTTCCCTACGAAAAGTCCTATCCTCTACAATAGATGCTCCGCCAGTCATTCAAGCTTAGATCTGTAAATCTCAAGTGTAAACAAAACATCCTTCTTAAAAGATCAAAACATTCATTTCTCTTCCCTACAACACAGATGATTAGAGCAAGTTATAATGAAATATCTGTCAATTTGATATAATGATTTATAAAAATTTAGCATATATACTTAGCATCATCAAAACTTATCATCTTTAACAATTTCCCCCTTTTGATGATGACAAAACTTGAAGCAATCAAGTATAATTTCATACATTCAAATAACCATCATTCATATAAGTAAGAAAAATTTAAATCAATAAAACCATAAGAACATTAAGACATTCAGACACATAAACATTAAAACATTCAAGTATTAATTATGTTCTTCAGTTCTTCTCTTTTGTTGTCAAAATATTTATATAGACAAAAGTAAAAACATACTCATTAATTTATGTTATCTTTGGCACAGTCATGCATCTCATGCATTAAGTTGAGCATGTCCTGTTGTTGACGTTGCATCTAATGAAGATTTTCTCTTAAATCTGTTGCATAGATGATGAGGAAGGTTCTTCCATGACTTGTTTTCCTTAAGTCATGTATTGCATTCTTGTAGCAAACCTTCCTTTCTTTTTCAACTAAACTTTGGTGATGGGCTATATCTTTAGTGTTTTAGATTTAAATGGAGCAAGATCCACATCTTGCATTAACTGGCAGCATAGTACTGTAAAACAGTTTAGTTTTCACATTTCTCAAATGATACAATATGATCTTGGCCTAGTTCACCTTAACTCCAATCTTTATTGCATAAAGGGCTTTGTACACTGTAAAATTTAACTCATCTGTATGTTCTTTCTTCATAAAGAAACTATTTGATAGAACCAACTCAATAAACCTAGTTGTGACATGTAACTGACATGTTCTTGTTAGTTTTCTTTCAAATGCCTCATCTACAGCCAAGACTGAATTCATATCTTGAGCATTCCATTCTAATTTGTTTAAGGAACTAAATAAATCAATTCCTTCATATGGAATTCCTAAGGATTGGCCAATAATTTCCTCTGTCAATTCAAATTCTCTTAACGTAATCTAGACTGTAATAGAATTACTCTTAAAAATTGAATTTGCATATAATTTAACAATCAGGGACTTATAAAATTTAACAAATTTTGTCTCAAAAAATTTATCAATGCCTTGTACATGAAACAAATATTTGATATTGTCCATCTCTTCAAAACTTACATACTACCATGTAAGCTTTGCATCTCCATGTATTTTGAAAAATTTCCATCACATTCAGTATTTCTAAATCTATTTTTAGCCTCTCTTGGTGGTGCTCCTCCTGAGGCTAGTTCTTGAGCCACAATTAGAGGAAGTTCCTAAGTTGCCTCCCTTAAAGTATCCTCAACTTCCATGTTCATCTCCTCCAGTACATCAAAATCAATTGGAGGGAAAAGGGTTGGAAGTTCCAATGATTTATCCCTTCCAATTAGCTTTGCTAACTCAAGCCCTTGTCTTTGATATTCTTCATTGTTATGAATATTCTATTCTATTACAATTCTATCAATAACACTTTGGTAAATGTCTCTATCTTCTTGCATCATATCTTCATCCCTAATAATACCAATTGAAGAATTAGAAATTTTACCACTTTTTCCATTACTATTCTTTCCATTTCTCCTTTGGTATGTCTTCTCCCTTGTGCATTTCTCTAGTTGTGCGTCCATTCTTTGTCCTTCGTTTTATCCTCTTCCTCTTCCTATTCCTTTAGTTGTTGATGTTGTTTCACATGATAGTCATGTTCTTTCTCTTCCTTTAATGGGAATCCATTTATCACATTTTTCATGTAAATTAAAAGTGACGGATATTAAAAAAATCTGTCACCTATGTATGAATCAAAGATCCCATTTAATCTTCCATTTGCCACACCTATGAATCAAAGATCTGTCACCTCTTTTCCATACGAAGATGATGGATTTTACCATTAGTTACTTTTTGTATTAATATCCATTACTTATACCATAAATAAGTGATAGATTTAAAATATCTGCCATCTTTTACCCTCTTTTTTTTTTTTTATAAATTTCTCTGAAAGCACAAACCCTTGCGTTCCCGTTTCCCCCTTCACCCACTCGCGCATTCGTCCTCCTTGCACCTCCACTCCTCGCCGAATACGTCATCGTTCACCACCAGATCTCGCCAGATCTCGTCATTCTCCGCCGGATCTCGCCGCCGTCATCATGTGTCGTCTTCGCGCATCCGCCCCTCCGCTAGATCTCGTCGTTCTCTGCCGGATTTTGCAATGCAATGTAGATCAATTGGGGATGTTGTAGGGCATTTTTTCGAGCCTAAACAAATCTTGTCAAGGATAGGATTCTTTCTAATTGCTTTGGAAGAATTATGGTAACCTAAGAATTAACCCAGACAGCTTGGGAATCGATGCGACTAAAACAAAGAACAACCATTTGGGGCAAAAATATTTGGAGGAATTGTTGGGAGAATGCATTTGTTGGGATCAGAAGATTGATTCCAGCAAGATCTATGTTGAGATATACTTGAGAGGGGCGGTTGACATGCTCGACAATGGAGAATGTAAAATCTAGCATTCATCCATCTCATTATCCAATTGATTGGCCTTACAAATATATGCTTTAATTGTGGATGCTTGCAATCTATTTGCAAAACACCTATCGAGACCAAAATTAATTAAAAAGATCATATTCAAGGAGGTGGAGGAGATGCCTAATGACGCAGTTGGATAGTGGAGACTGGTCAGATGGGTGACCCCTACCATGCGTGTTCTTTAATTTGTACTTGTCTTTGTTGTTTTGTTGGTGGGGTTTTGACATAGTGCTTATTTTATGTAGATTTGAGATTTCTCAAGAAAAAATTAGACAACCAAGAAGGTTAGGCGATAACAGATGCAATTAAGCTAGAAATACAAAATTAATTTTCTACCGCGATAGAGGTTTACATAAATAGACCAGGACATGAACTGTTACATTACTATATATACAGCCCAAATACATACAGCAGAATGACAAAATACAGTAATAAACATCACAGCCACAGATTGATGTACAAAATTCGACATTTACAGAATTACAAGCTCCTTCTCTTGATCTTCTTCATTCAACTCCAACACCGATTTCCTCGGTTTCCTTGCGCAAGGACGTCACCAGATCACCACCAAACCAACAGTTGTCGAGCCCCTGCAGCCCATCATCGCCGTGAAAACCGGACACGTGATCGAACGGGAACTCCACCTCCTCCGCCTCCGGCCGGTCTGCCACCGCCATCCCTGCCCCGAAGGCGTCCATCTCCAGCCACTCCGCGAACAGTATCCTTGGCCGACCAGTGATCCACCGCACGGATCACTGGTACGAGTTCGTCAACATGTCCGCGGTCGATCTCTTCTTCAGGTACGAGTTCCAGTAGTTCTTGACCTCGTTGTCGGTTCTCCCCGGCATATGCATTGCTATCTGAGACCACCTGAGCGAACGCCACCCAATTAGATTTTGGACCACAGATTGGTAAATTCCCAAACAATAAAATCTGAATGAATCGATCGACAAATGCGTGCTTGCTTACTTGTTTCCCAAAATGGCATGGTATTTGACGAGGATCTCCACCTCCCGGTCGGTGAAAGGTCCACGCTTCAGCCCCGGCCTCAAGTAATTGAACCACCGTAGCCTGCAACTCTTTCCGTTCCTCTGCAGGCCTGTAAAAGTTATTTACGTCCGTAAGCTAGCTGTCTCACAATACACACTACCTACTTTGTTTCAACGCATTGACTTGTAAGGGCTGTCTATATAAAAGTTCTGGCAACAGAAAAGGAAATTAAAATTAAAAAATAGAAGATAAAAAAAATTTTAAAATTATTTACGTACGTGGTAAAATTTTTTTAAAATTAATTTAAAAATATTTTATATTTTAACATTTTAAATATAATTTTATATTTTAACTGTAATTACGAATTTAATAATAGTCAAAGAAGGTTATACATAACACACAAGGTTAAAAAAGTATTTTCTACTAATTATAAGTACTTTTCTAACCTATTGTACGAAATGATGGAAAAAATTTATATTTACAGTAATGAAAAAATTTAAATTTTTTTTATATTTTTTATGATACACAAATAACTAAAAATCTAAAAAAATTTTAAAATTTTCCTTTTCAAAGATTGTTAGAAGATACAAACCTTCCGTATATAACTTGTAAAATCTGCATACATACATATAGAATCCTCTTTTATCTTTAATGAACGGATCACAGCTGTTTTCAACACCCTCAATCAAGATCCACTTAGTTAAATCTGTTCATGAGAGCATAGTGTTGCCGTCCGTTGAAAAGAAAATGCAGTTTCGTCACAAAAATTATTTTTTCTGGTTAATTGATGGTAAATGAATGTGTTAATTCGATTTTTTTTTATTTGACACTTGAAATGTCGACATTATTTTTTTTGAATTAGATGAATGTGTAAGACGGATGGATACCATTTTAAAATGTGAAATATCCAACTTAATTAGAACCATCAATTCATAGATAAAAATTTGGATTTTGTTGGAGGAGACCTTTCGGAATTCGGATGGTATATATATACTTATGGTACAGTAACTTGCAATGGTGCACCTGCGCACGTGCACGAATCTGGTGAAGTAAAAGTAGTATGAAAATTTTCCTTGTGGATTTAATTTTATTAAAATTAATTAATTAGTGAAAAATAACTTATAAGTAATACAAGAATCTCAACTTTACTTATTAATTTTATTATGAGATTATTTTTTCCAATACATCTTTGTGTTTACGAGCATTTCATTGAAATATTCTACATAACGTCTTATATATAACGTATGTGAATGAACTTTGATACTACGTAGATTTAACTTTAATAAAATTAATTGACTTATAAGAAATAATTCACAAGTAATATAAGAATTTATTCTACTTATCGATTTTAATCGTAAGACTATTATTCTCAAAGTATATATCAAGTCAACGAACATGTACATACACATCGACCCTTAATTAAACAACTCGATCACTCACCGGCTCTTGAAGGAAGGGAACTCCAGCAGCCATGGCCGTGGTTCACGACGTAGTCCCTGAGTTTCCTGTCCTCCTCCGGCGACCACAGGCCTTTCTTGTGCCTGGTCCTCTCCTTCCCCAAACCTCTGCAACCCATCCTATTCTCAGCAGCGGGCGGAAGTGATGGTGGGTGGGAAAGAGACCCGCCGGAAGGTGTTATTTAAAGAGATTTCTGAACTGAATAAGGATTTGATAATTGCGGTAAGTCGTCTTTTGGAGTAATAAAAGGAAATAAGGTCGCTGTTTCGATGAGATTATCATATGCTTCAAGACATTGTCGGCGATTGATTTATTCCTATTAAATTTGAAAAGTAAACTTTCAAAATAAAATTAGAAAACCTAACCTGTGATAATAATCATCGATCATGTGCATGACTTAAAGCATGTTACTCGAAATTCATAAAAAATTACGTACACATCGCTTCCTTCATGCTAGCGCAATAAACAATGTTGGTGGTAAAAGAGTTCACATATGCTGTTGCCTAAAAATTACGTGCGAGAAAAAAAAGATGTGGGGGAAGGGAAGCAGGTAGAAGAATAATTAAATATAGGTACGTGGTAAATTCGTTGACCGAAATGTTACCAATCGATCAAAAATCAATTGGAATTCAAGGTTTCATTTCGTCTTAACTTTTTCTAATTCTTAAAATTCTTTTAATATTATTATTATTATAAATTTGTATCATCTAATTAAATTATTATACAATTATTATACAATTTCAACTTTATTTACAGAATTAACTCCAACTTTAACTCCCAAAATTAAAATAAACTATTTGTTAGATGATAATTTCACATCGAATATCTTATTGATAAAGGCTGAATTTATAACATAGTAAAAATTTCTTTAACTACTTAGCTAAATTTTGTTAATATATGATACTACTTTTAATATAGTATTAAAGCATCAAGTCGTGGGCCCTATTTAAAAATCACGTGAAGAAGAGTGTTGAATAATAATCTCATATTAGATGTATGAAGACTTAATTTATAATATATTGAAAATTTCTTTAACTATTCAATTAAATTTTATTGATATATAAAATAACTTCCAACACTATTACTAAATAGACCTCAAGAAGGTTTGCAAAATCGTCAACGCACAGCTCGTCACCCACTTATGATCAAAGAAAAATACGTCACTCATCTACAGGCTATAGTAAGATGCAGTTGCAGTTATACGAGAAAATAAGCAAAAGGTAGCGACAAAGCTTTGCAGAGGCGATGGTGAATCTTTTATTCATTGTCAAATGATTTTGAAACAAAACCATTAACACGTAGAACCTCTTTAATGGGTGGTTTTGTGTATGATAGATCTCACAAGCCCACCTTCAAAACTGCTGCCACTAGTGGTACAATATATGCTCTAATCTGCCTAGCTACTATAGAACTAGTGGTACCAGAAAACGAAAAAAAATAGAAAACAAGAAAAACGAGAAAAATAAAATATAAAAATAAAAAATATTATTTTAATAAATAAGTAGTAATAACTTGTATGCAACAATTAACTTAAATAAATTACTAATTTTGGGTATAAGTTTAGGTGCAATATTTTATAAAGGAAATTTTGCAAATATCTAACTTAATTATGATAGTAATAGACTTTTATTATATTGCTTATGAAATTCTAATACCTTTGCTTAAATTCTTAGACATTCTGACAAATTCCGTGACTATCACAATTAAATGGCTTTATTTTTTTAACTTTCTATTGCATTCTAACACGTTCTTCTGGTAGATTCTCAAACATTCTAATACTTTCTCTTTTAGTAAGTTCTCAAACATTTTGATACTTTCTTTTTAACAAATTCTGAAGACAAACTCTATATATATCATGGTGAAACTACTAATATTTTTGTGAGCAAGCGGGCTAACACAACATCATGATCAACATTTTATAAAATTGATATATTATTCTACCAAACAATATACCAAATTCGATAAAGTAGTTTGTATCTTTGATAAAGTAGTTTATTATTTCACAATGAATGATATATTGTTTTGCAAATATATAAGTAGTTTGTATCTTTGAAAAGTACGAAAAATAATAAAAAATTTTACTTATTGTTTTCTATTATTTCTTACCATTTCTCGTAATTTCTAAAGACACATGCCCTTATAGTGTACAAAAATCAAACAAAATTTTTCTATCATGAATTTGGTATACTGATCATTTATTAGTATTCTGAACCTAGAAATCTTAGAACTATATATTAAAATCGGTATACCCAATCATGTCAACCTAACACAGTTTACCAAACGATGATAGGTCACTTCCTTGTGGAGCTGAGTCATGCCAACATGGCCCAATATGCACACAAGCTGGCACAACGACATGGTTGATGTTTTATAAATTTGATTTACCTTTCTATAAGATAACATATTGAAACCACTTTGTAAGGAAAGATATATTGTTTTACAAAAATGATATTTCAAAAACTAGGTAGAGCTTTCCTATCATATATAAATTGGTATATCGAACCATATATCTATCACGACTCGCATAATTAAATGGATAATGACCTAAAATAAACTTTGTTCAATTCGATTTGAGGAGAAATCATACTTGAAAATTTTCTTTCACAACAACCACAACCACAACCACAGAAAGTATGAATTACAAACCATACAGTTTAACAAAAAGATCCACATGAACATGCTCAAAACGGACTCTGTAACTACCAAGAGTCATGGCAAAAAGCTCTGCAAGACAACCAAGAATTTAACATTGGTTACAAAATGTCATCTAGTCTATAGCATTTGGGTGATGTTCCCACAACCTATGAAGAGACAAGTCAACTTCCAAACTTCCTAAAAAGAACAGCTTAGGCTTCGTTCTTTTTTTTTACTTCTAGTGAGAGTGAAAAAAGTAATTTTTAGGAGAATGGTTTTGAGATAGAAGAAAAGAGAAGAGTAATTTTGATAATGGAAAAAGTATATTAGGGAATATGCATGTCATCATTAAGTTGGGAGTATTTTTGGAAGCTAAGAGTGAAAAAAAAAACGAAACCTTAGTTACCACCACCACCTCCTCGGTGAGCATTGTTCAAGCCCAAATTAGTGAAGTTCCTCAGCGTAGTGTTGTTGAGAAAGAAACAAGTGATTAGCATGACGAATAAGTTGAAAACCCAAAAAGGAAGAAAGGCCACTATTGACACCCTAAATTTACAATCCTATGCCCTTTTATGATTTTTTGTCCTTCAAGAATTATATAACCAATGTTCTGTAAAATTAGTATAATGATTGGCCCATTGTTATAACAATTTTTTTATTCTGTTAAAATAGAGTTTTTCAGAATATCATTTGAAACATTATTTGTTATTCCAATTTTTAGTTTCACAGTGACTTGTGTTTTTCTCATACTTTTGTTAGAGTTGGACTGAGAAAATTGGATAATCCGTTGGTCAAAATCGGATATCCGATTTGGTGGTGTGTTGCGACAGTGAAAAATGGAGAATAGTTTGGATATCCATTTTGCTCTGGTTGGAGTTCTGTGTGGAGTTAGTCTCAAGCATGTTTTAGGTGAAGTCCAACTGAAGATTCGAAGGATAGACAAGATGGCAAGGGTGTCACGTTGACATTGGTCCAAACACAGGAGGCACCACATTCTTGCTAGACTAGATGTAGAAGGCGAAAGTCTAGGCTAGACTAGATGTCGGGGGTGTAACGTTTGCACAGACTGGACATATGGCACATCCGATTTAGGTTGAACCTAATGGATTAAGTTCGTTAAGATTGGACTTTGTATTGTTTCCTGTGTGACACTTGTATGAACAGCTCAGATGACTTATAATCTCTGTAGTATGGGATTAGAGCTCTATATAAGACCCTAAGATGTAACCTAAAAGACAACACAAGGGTTTTGTGTGTCTTTAATGACAAGAATACAATAGTAGCAACTCCCTTGTGCCCGTGGATGTAGGATAGGCTGAACCACGTAAAACTTTTGCTATCTTGTGTGTTGATCTTCCTTTTTCTTGTTCTTCCTCTCGTCCTTGCTTGCAACGATCCTTACTTCTGCTGTAAGTTAATAGCATCCAAGTGGAGTGTTCTCATTCACTACAACTGGTATCAGAGCTTGGTTGGTTTGTAGTTGAAAGTGCAAGGTGCAATCATTGTTGAAAGAGTGGAAGCTATGATAGAAGATAGCAAGGTCAAGATCGATAGGTTTGATGACAAAGACTTTGGATTCTAGAAGATATAGATAGTGGACTATTTGTATTAGAAGAAATTGCACAAGCCATTGTTGAGACAAAAACTAGAAGGAATGGAACAAGCTGCATGGGAATTTGTTAGACTGTTAATCTCTAGGAGTGATTAGATTGACCTTGGTGCGGAATGTTGCATTCAACATAGTCAAGGAGAAGACCACTGCAAGATTGATGAAGTGGTTGACAAATATGTACGAGAAGCCTTTAACATCAAATAAGTTATATTTGATGAAAAGAATGTTCAATCTTAAGAAGTTAGAAGGAGTATTTGTTACTGATCATATCAATGAGTTTAATACTATTTTAACTTAGTTAAGTTTTGTGGATATAAATTTCGATGATGAAATTAGAGCATTGATTTTGTTGTCTTCATTATTGGAGAGTTGGGCTGGAGTTGTTACTAGTGTTAGTAGTTCACTTGGATAGGAAAAGTTGAAATTGAATGACATTAGGGATTTAATCCTCAATGAGGATATGTGAAGAAGGAACAACTCTTATGTAGAATTGTTCAGTGCTACCTTGAATGTGGAGAGCTGAGATAGGAGTCAACAAAGAAGTGGAGGCAAAAAAAATACCTCTAAATCCAGAGGGAAGAGTATCCTTAGGAAGAAGGTCAACTATGGCAAGAGAGGCCACTTTGAGAGGGAGTGTAGAGCTCCCAAGAGGATGGATCAAGGAGGGGATAGAGACAGGGAGTCAGCAAACTCAGCTAGGGAAGAGATTTCAGATGCCCTTATCTATTGCATAGAAAGCCCAATTAATTCATGGATTCTTGACTCAGGTGCATTCTTTCACTCCACAAATATGAAGGAGTTATTGCTCAACTATGGAACAATAGAGAAAAGGAAGATTTATCTTGCTGATGGAAGAAGTCTGGACATTGTAGGCACAGGTGAAGTCCACATCAAGACACACAACAATAGTGTGTGGAAGTTAGAGAATGTGAGGTACGTTTCTAACTTGGCAAAGAATTTGATTTCTACTGGTCAGCTTGATGATGCAGGTTACACCACTAGTTTTGGAGGTGGACAGTGGAAGGTAACAAAAGGTGCCTTGGTGATTGCTAAAGGCAAGAAGGTAGGCACACTATATTACACCTTAGATGAGTACAATTTGGCTACAACAGTAAGCACTGTAGAGACCACCTCATTGTGGCACAAGAGGCTAGGCCACATGAGTGAAAGAGAATTGAAGATGATGGTGTCTAAGGGAAGAATTCCAAGTCTCAAATCAGTTTAGTTGGAATTTTGTGAAGATTGCATTATGGGGAAGTAAAAGAGGGTAAACTTCACAAAGGCCGTCAGGACTACCAAATTGAAGATGATGGAATTAGTACACGGATGTTTAGGGACTAGCACTAAGATTCTTGTGTGGCTCATAGTATTATGTCACCTTTATTGATGATTGTACTAGGAAAGTTTGGGTGTACTTCTTGAAGAACAAATCTGATGTCTTGGCAATTTTTAAGAAATAGAAAGCCAAAGTTGAAAATCAAACAAAAC